>OZ023151.1:14494220-14558301 GCA_963675895.2 Styela plicata | reverse complement strand
CGGCTATAAAAAAAGTCACAACTCATGAATATTGCTATGTCACCAGGACGCGGGATTTGTCACAACTCATATCTATATGTTACCAGGGATGTAAAGTATCGGTATTATTGGACATTTTCAAGCGTTAACAGATACTTCAAAAAGAACAAATGCTCGCCGATGCCGATACATCTTATACAAAAAATATTCATTGTATTTTATTCTCTGTTTTTCGTGACAAAGTTTGTAGTTCTATTCTTATATAAAAAATAGTGTTAAATAAAACAGCAGAGAAATGCCATTTCATTGTAGCGCAATCCGCTAATTTTCGCGCAATGTGACAATGATGCCGTCACAGTCACATTCAAATTGCCGAAAAATTTTAAAGCATTTCTAGTATCGCCAATTATCAGTATTGGCAACATCGGGAACCTTGGGAGCGCGATCAATCTGTAACTCATAACTGACAAAAACGGTTTGGATAAAAAATTCTGACAGGGATTTTGCGTAATGCGGGTAAAAAGTTCAAATTGCCAGGCGATTATAAAAAGACAAATTATGATGAATGAAAATCCCGCCTGAATTAACAAGAAATGTTCGACCTTTTAGAAATGAAACACAATGTTGAAGAATCCAACAAAGAATTGAAGGAAATAGTGGAATTCAATAGTAACAGAACTGAAAATGCAATCGCAGGTGATTTTTTTAAATCAAGTCGGATAAATATACTAAATATGTTCTTCAGCGTTTTGAATAGTTTTGATTACGACCAACTTAACCTGACCCAAATATGTCCTTGAATATAAACTTGTACGTCTGTAACTTCATGCCAATCAGTTTCATATTAATCAAAATCTATGCTTGACTTCTAAAAATAAACCATAACATGGAAGAACTCAACAATGAAGTTTTTTGGCACCTTCAATCTGCGGAAGTTTCAATACCCTTTCCGAGTCCTCTCCACTACCATTTTTGATTTAGCTATTTGATCTTTACAGATATCATTTCGAAACTCGATGATGACAGAACAACGAATAATGAAACAGATGAATTCATACTTGCTAGTGAGTTTATATAACGTTATTATATTGATGTACCACAATTACCAATATTTTGGTAATAACTAGTCAGTACTCATGAGTATTGCTATATCACCAGAAATGCGGATTTGCCAGAATTCATGAGAATTACTATGTCACCAGGGACACGGGCATTCAGCTGAACAGGAAAAGATAATATCTTTCCAGCAATTCTAATCATGTTCTAAACATAAGTGGTCGCTAGTAGGTGGCCTTGGTCAGGGTGACCCACTCCGAGAAGCGACTATAAAAAAAGTCACAACTCATGATTATTGCTATGTCACCAGGGACGCGGATTTGTCACAACTCATATCTATATGTTACCAGGGATGTAAAGTATCGGTATTATTGGACATTCTCAAGCGTTAACAGATACTTCAAAAAGAATAAATACTCGCCGATGCCGATACATCTTATACAAAAAATATTCATTGTATTTTATTCTCTGTTTTTCGTGACAAAGTTTGTAGTTCTATTCTTATATAAAAAAATAGTGTTAAATAAAAACAGCAGAGAAATGCCATTTCATTGTAGCTCAATCCGCTATTTTCGCGCAATGTTACGATGATACCGTCACAGTCACATTCAAATTGCCGAAAATTTTTAAAGCATTTCTAGTATCGCCAATTATCAGTATTGGCAACATCGAGAACCTTGGGAACGCGATCCATTAGTAACTCATAACTGACAAAACGGTTTGGATAAAAAAATTCTGACAGGGATTTGCGTAATGCGGGTAAAAAGTTCAAATTGCCAGGCAAGAATAATGAAACAGATGAATTCATACTTGCTAGTAGGTTTATATGACGTTATTATATTGATGTACCACAATTACCAATATTTTGGTAATAACTAGTCAGTACTCATGAGTATTGCTATATCACCAGAGATGCGGATTTGCCAGAATTCATGAGAATTACTATGTCACCAGGGACACGGGCATTCAGCTGAACAGGAAAAGATAATATCTTTCCAGCAATTCTAATCATGTTCTAAACATAAGTGGTCGCTAGTAGGTGGCCTTGGTCAGGGTGACCCACTCCGAGAAGCGGGCTATAAAAAAGTCACAACTCATGATTATTGCTATGTCACCAGGGACGCGTATTTGTCACAACTCATATCTATATGTTACCAGGGATGTAAAGTATCGGTATTATTGGACATTTTCAAGCGTTAACAGATACTTCAAAAAGAACAAATACTCGCCGATGCCGATACATCTTATACAAAAAAATATTCATTGTATTTTTATTCTCTGTTTTTCGTGACAAAGTTTGTAGTTCTATTCTTATATAAAAAATAGTGTTAAATAAAACAGCAGAAAAATGCCATTTCATTGTAGCGCAATCCGCTAATTTTCGCGCAATGTGACAATGATGCCGTCACAGTCACATTCAAATTTGCCGAAAATTTTTAAAGCATTACTAGTATCGCCAATTATCAGTATTGGCAACATCGGGAACCTTGGGAGCGCGATCCATCAGTAACTCATAACTGACTAAACGGTTTGGATAAAAAAATTCTGACAGGGATTTGCGTAATGCGGGTAAAAAGTTCAAATTGCCAGGCGATTATAAAAAGACAAATTATGATGAATGAAAATCCCGCCTGAATTAACAAGAAATGTTCGACCTTTTAGAAATGAAACACAATGTTGAAGAATCCAACAAAGAATTGAAGGAAACAGTGGAATTCAATAGTAACAGAACTGAAAATGCAATCGCAGGTGATTTTTTTTAAATCAAGTCGGATAAATATACTAAATATGTTCTTCAGCGTTTTGAATAGTTTTGATTACGACCAACTTAACCTGACCCAAATATGTCCTTGAATATAAACTTGTACGTCTGTAACTTCATGCCAATCAGTTTCATATTAATCAAAATCTATGCTTGACTTCTAAAAATAAACCATAACATGGAAGAACTCAACAATGAAGTTTTTTGGCACCTCAATCTGCGGAAGTTTCAATACCCTTTCCGAGTCCTCTCCACTACCATTTTTTGATTTAGCTATTTGATCTTTACAGATATCATTTCGAAACTCGATGATGACAGAACAACGAATAATGAAACAGATGAATTCATACTTGCTAGTGAGTTTATATAACGTTATTATATTGATGTACCACAATTACCAATATTTTGGTAATAACTAGTCAGTACTCTTGAGTATTGCTATATCACCAGAGATGCGGATTTTGCCAGAATTCATGAGAATTACTATGTCACCAGAGACACGGGCATTCAGCTGAACAGGAAAAGATAATATCTTTCCAGCAATTCTAATCATGTTCTAAACATAAGTGGTCGCTAGTAGGTGGCCCTGGTCAGGGTGACCCACTCCGAGAAGCGGCTATAAAAAAAGTCACAACTCATGAATATTGCTATGTCACCAGGGACGCGGATTTGTCACAACTCATATCTATATGTTACCAGGGATGTAAAGTATCGGTATTATTGGACATTTTCAAGCGTTAACAGATACTTCAAAAAGAACAAATGCTCGCCGATGCCGATACATCTTATACAAAAAATATTCATTGTATTTTATTCTCTGTTTTTCGTGACAAAGTTTGTAGTTCTATTCTTATATAAAAAATAGTGTTAAATAAAACAGCAGAGAAATGCCATTTCATTGTAGCTCAATCCCCTAATTTTCGCGCAATGTGACAATGATGCCGTCACAGTCACATTCAAATTGCCGAAAAATTTTAAAGCATTTCTAGTATCGCCAATTATCAGTATTGGCAACATCGGGAACCTTGGGAGCGCGATCAATCAGTAACTCATAACTGACAAAACGGTTTGGATAAAAAATTCTGACAGGGATTTGCGTAATGCGGGTAAAAAGTTCAAATTGCCAGGCGATTATAAAAAGACAAATTATGATGAATGAAAATCCCGCCTGAATTAACAAGAAATGTTCGACCTTTTAGAAATGAAACACAATGTTGAAGAATCCAACAAAGAATTGAAGGAAATAGTGGAATTCAATAGTAACAGAACTGAAAATGCAATCGCAGGTGATTTTTTTAAATCAAGTCGGATAAATATACTAAATATGTTCTTCAGCGTTTTGAATAGTTTTGATTACGACCAACTTAACCTGACCCAAATATGTCCTTGAATATAAACTTGTACGTCTGTAACTTCATGCCAATCAGTTCATATTAATCAAAATCTATGCTTGACTTCTAAAAATAAACCATAACATGGAAGAACTCAACAATGAAGTTTTTTGGCACCTTCAATCTGCGGAAGTTTCAATACCCTTTCCGAGTCCTCTCCACTACCATTTTTGATTTAGCTATTTGATCTTTACAGATATCATTTCGAAACTCGATGATGACAGAACAACGAATAATGAAACAGATGAATTCATACTTGCTAGTGAGTTTATATAACGTTATTATATTGATGTACCACAATTACCAATATTTTGGTAATAACTAGTCAGTACTCATGAGTATTGCTATATCACCAGAGATGCGGATTTGCCAGAATTCATGAGAATTACTATGTCACCAGGGACACGGGCATTCAGCTGAACAGGAAAAGATAATATCTTTCCAGCAATTCTAATCATGTTCTAAACATAAGTGGTCGCTAGTAGGTGGCCTTGGTCAGGGTGACCCACTCCGAGAAGCGACTATAAAAAAAGTCACAACTCATGATTATTGCTATGTCACCAGGGACGCGGATTTGTCACAACTCATATCTATATGTTACCAGGGATGTAAAGTATCGGTATTATTGGACATTTTCAAGCGTTAACAGATACTTCAAAAAGAACAAATGCTCGCCGATGCCGATACATCTTATACAAAAAATATTCATTGTATTTTATTCTCTGTTTTTCGTGACAAAGTTTGTAGTTCTATTCTTATATAAAAAATAGTGTTAAATAAAACAGCAGAAAAATGCCATTTCATTGTAGCGCAATCCGCTAATTTTCGCGCAATGTGACAATGATGCCGTCACAGTCACATTCAAATTGCCGAAAAATTTTAAAGCATTTCTAGTATCGCCAATTATCAGTATTGGCAACATCGGGAACCTTGGGAGCGCGATCCATCAGTAACTCATAACTGACTAAACGGTTTGGATAAAAAAATTCTGACAGGGATTTGCGTAATGCGGGTAAAAAGTTCAAATTGCCAGGCGATTATAAAAAGACAAATTATGATGAATGAAAATCCCGCCTGAATTAACAAGAAATGTTCGACCTTTTAGAAATGAAACACAATGTTGAAGAATCCAACAAAGAATTGAAGGAAACAGTGGAATTCAATAGTAACAGAACTGAAAATGCAATCGCAGGTGATTTTTTTAAATCAAGTCGGATAAATATACTAAATATGTTCTTCAGCGTTTTGAATAGTTTTGATTATTTCGACCAACTTAACCTGACCCAAATATGTCCTTGAATATAAACTTGTACGTCTGTAACTTCATGCCAATCAGTTCATATTAATCAAAATCTATGCTTGACTTCTAAAAATAAACCATAACATGGAAGAACTCAACAATGAAGTTTTTTGGCACCTCAATCTGCGGAAGTTTCAATACCCTTTCCTCCGAGTCCTCTCCACTACCATTTTTTGATTTAGCTATTTGATCTTTACAGATATCATTTCGAAACTCGATGATGACAGAACAACGAATAATGAAACAGATGAATTCATACTTGCTAGTGAGTTTATATAACGTTATTATATTGATGTACCACAATTACCAATATTTTGGTAATAACTAGTCAGTACTCTTGAGTATTGCTATATCACCAGAGATGCGGATTTGCCAGAATTCATGAGAATTACTATGTCACCAGAGACACGGGCATTCAGCTGAACAGGAAAAGATAATATCTTTCCAGCAATTCTAATCATGTTCTAAACATAAGTGGTCGCTAGTAGGTGGCCCTGGTCAGGGTGACCCACTCCGAGAAGCGGCTATAAAAAAAGTCACAACTCATGAATATTGCTATGTCACCAGGGACGCGGATTTGTCACAACTCATATCTATATGTTACCAGGGATGTAAAGTATCGGTATTATTGGACATTTTCAAGCGTTAACAGATACTTCAAAAAGAACAAATGCTCGCCGATGCCGATACATCTTATACAAAAAATATTCATTGTATTTTATTCTCTGTTTTTCGTGACAAAGTTTGTAGTTCTATTCTTATATAAAAAATAGTGTTGAGTAAAACAGCAGAGAAATGCCATTTCATTGTAGCTCAATCCGCTATTTTCGCGCAATGTTACGATGATACCGTCACAGTCACATTCAAATTGCCGAAAATTTTTAAAGCATTTCTAGTATCGCCAATTATCAGTATTGGCAACATCGAGAACCTTGGGAACGCGATCCATTAGTAACTCATAACTGACAAAACGGTTTGGATAAAAAAATTCTGACAGGGATTTGCGTAATGCGGGTAAAAAGTTCAAATTGCCAGGCAAGAATAATGAAACAGATGAATTCATACTTGCTAGTAGGTTTATATGACGTTATTATATTGATGTACCACAATTACCAATATTTTGGTAATAACTAGTCAGTACTCATGAGTATTGCTATATCACCAGAGATGCGGATTTGCCAGAATTCATGAGAATTACTATGTCACCAGGGACACGGGCATTCAGCTGAACAGGAAAAGATAATATCTTTCCAGCAATTCTAATCATGTTCTAAACATAAGTGGTCGCTAGTAGGTGGCCTTGGTCAGGGTGACCCACTCCGAGAAGCGGCTATAAAAAAGTCACAACTCATGATTATTGCTATGTCACCAGGGACGCGTATTTGTCACAACTCATATCTATATGTTACCAGGGATGTAAAGTATCGGTATTATTGGACATTTTCAAGCGTTAACAGATACTTCAAAAAGAACAAAATTACTCGCCGATGCCGATACATCTTATACAAAAAATATTCATTGTATTTTATTCTCTGTTTTTCGTGACAAAGTTCGTAGTTCTATTCTTATATAAAAAATAGTGTTAAATAAAACAGCAGAAAAAATGCCATTTCATTGTAGCGCAATCCGCTAATTTTCGCGCAATGTGACAATGATGCCGTCACAGTCACATTCAAATTTGCCGAAAATTTTTAAAGCATTACTAGTATCGCCAATTATCAGTATTGGAAACATCGGGAACCTTGGGAGCGCGATCCATCAGTAACTCATAACTGACTGACTAAACGGTTTGGATAAAAAAATTCTGACAGGGATTTGCGTAATGCGGGGTAAAAAGTTCAAATTGCCAGGCGATTTATAAAAAGACAAATTATGATGAATGAAAATCCCGCCTGAATTAACAAGAAATGTTCGACCTTTTAGAAATGAAACACAATGTTGAAGAATCCAACAAAGAATTGAAGGAAACAGTGGAATTCAATAGTAACAGAACTGAAAATGCAATCGCAGGTGATTTTTTTAAATCAAGTCGGATAAATATACTAAATATGTTCTTCAGCGTTTTGAATAGTTTTGATTACGACCAACTTAACCTGACCCAAATATGTCCTTTGAATATAAACTTGTACGTCTGTAACTTCATGCCAATCAGTTCATATTAATCAAAATCTATGCTTGACTTCTAAAAATAAACCATAACATGGAAGAACTCAACAATGAAGTTTTTTGGCACCTTCAATCTGCGGAAGTTTCAATACCCTTTCCGAGTCCTCTCCACTACCATTTTTGATTTAGCTATTTGATCTTTACAGATATCATTTCGAAACTCGATGATGACAGAACAACGAATAATGAAACAGATGAATTCATACTTGCTAGTGAGTTTATATAACGTTATTATATTGATGTACCACAATTACCAATATTTTGGTAATAACTAGTCAGTACTCTTGAGTATTGCTATATCACCAGAGATGCGGATTTGCCAGAATTCATGAGAATTACTATGTCACCAGAGACACGGGCATTCAGCTGAACAGGAAAAGATAATATCTTTCCAGCAATTCTAATCATGTTCTAAACATAAGTGGTCGCTAGTAGGTGGCCTTGGTCAGGGTGACCCACTCCGAGAGGCGACTATAAAAAAAGTCACAACTCATGATTATTGCTATGTCACCAGAGACGCGGATTTGTCACAACTCATATCTATATGTTACCAGGGATGTAAAGTATCGGTATTATTGGACATTTTCAAGCGTTAACAGATACTTCAAAAAGAACAAATACTCGCCGATGCCGATACATCTTATACAAAAAATATTCATTGTATTTTATTCTCTGTTTTTCGTGACAAAGTTTGTAGTTCTATTCTTATATAAAAAATAGTGCTGAATAAAACAGCAGAGAAATGCCATTTCATTGTAGCTCAATCCGCTATTTTCGCGCAATGTTACGATGATACCGTCACAGTCACATTCAAATTGCCGAAAATTTTTAAAGCATTTCTAGTATCGCCAATTATCAGTATTGGCAACATCGAGAACCTTGGGAACGCGATCCATTAGTAACTCATAACTGACAAAAACGGTTTGGATAAAAAAAATTCTGACAGGGATTTGCGTAATGCGGGTAAAAAGTTCAAATTGCCAGGCGATTATAAAAAGACAAATTATGATAAACGGAAATCCCACCTGAATTAACAAGAAATGTTCGACCTTTCAGAAATAAAACACAATGTTGAAGAATCCAACAAAGAATTGAAGGAAATACTGGAATTCAATAGTAACAGAACTGAAAATGCAATTGCAGGTGATTTTTTTAAATAATTTCTGATAAATATACTGAATATTTTCTTCAGAGTTATGAACTGGTTTGATTTCGATCAACTTAATCTCACACAAATATGTCCTTCAATATAAACTTGTACGTCTGTATCTTGATGCTAAATAGTTCAAATGAATCAAAAACTTCTAGAAATAAACCATAACATGGAAGAATTCAACAATGAAGTTTTTCGGCACCTTCAATCTGCGGAAGTTTCAATACATTCTCCGAGAACTCTCCACTATCATTTTTTATTTAACTATTTGATCTTTACAGATGTTATTTCGAAACTCGATGATTATAAAACAAAGAATAATGAAACAGATGAATTCATACTTGCTAGTAAGTTTATATAACGTTATTATATTGATGTACCACAATTACCAATAATTTGGGAATAACTAGAGCCAGTACTCATGACTATTGCTATGCCACAAGAAACCCGGATATCCAGCAAAATAGGAAAAGATAATATCTTTCCAGCAATTCTAATCATGTTCTAAACATAAGTGGTCGCTAGTAGGTGGCCCTGGTCAGGGTGACCCACTCCGAGAAGCGGCTATAAAAAAAGTCACAACTCATGAATATTGCTATGTCACCAGGGACGCGGATTTGTCACAACTCATATCTATATGTTACCAGGGATGTAAAGTATCGGTATTATTGGACATTTTCAAGCGTTAACAGATACTTCAAAAAGAACAAATGCTCGCCGATGCCGATACATCTTATACAAAAAATATTCATTGTATTTTATTCTCTGTTTTTCGTGACAAAGTTTGTAGTTCTATTCTTATATAAAAAAAATAATGTTAAATAAAACAGCAGAGAAATGTCATTTCATTGTAGCTCAATCCGGTAATTTTCGCGCAATGTGACAATGATGCCGTCACAGTCACATTCAAATTGCCGAAAATTTTTAAAGCATTTCTAGTATCGCCAATTATCAGTATTGGCAACATCGAGAACCTTGGGAACGCGATCCATTAGTAACTCATAACTGACAAAACGGTTTAGATAAAAAAAATTCTGACAGGGATTTGCGTAATGCGGGTAAAAAGTTCAAATTGCCAGGCGATTATAAAAAGACAAATTATGATAAACGGAAATCCCACCTGAATTAACAAGAAATGTTCGACCTTTCAGAAATAAAACACAATGTTGAAGAATCTAACAAAGAATTGAAGGAAATACTGGAATTCAATAGTAACAGAACTGAAAATGCAATTGCAGGTGATTTTTTTAAATAATTTCTGATAAATATACTGAATATTTTCTTCAGAGTTATGAACTGGTTTGATTTCGATCAACTTAATCTCACACAAATATGTCCTTCAATATAAACTTGTACGTCTGTATCTTGATGCTAAATAGTTCAAATGAATCAAAAACTTCTAGAAATAAACCATAACATGGAAGAATTCAACAATGAAGTTTTTCGGCACCTTCAATCTGCGGAAGTTTCAATACATTCTCCGAGAACTCTCCACTATCATTTTTTATTTAACTATTTGATCTTTACAGATGTTATTTCGAAACTCGATGATTATAAAACAAAGAATAATGAAACAGATGAATTCATACTTGCTAGTAAGTTTATATAACGTTATTATATTGATGTACCACAATTACCAATAATTTGGGAATAACTAGAGCCAGTACTCATGAGTATTGCTATGCCACAAGAAACCCGGATATCCAGCAAAATAGGAAAAGATAATATCTTTCCAGCAATTCTAATCATGTTCTAAACATAAGTGGTCGCTAGTAGGTGGCCCTGGTCAGGGTGACCAACTCCGAGAAGCGGCTATAAAAAAAGTCACAACTCATGAATATTGCTATGTCACCAGGGACGCGGATTTGTCACAACTCATATCTATATGTTACCAGGGATGTAAAGTATCGGTATTATTGGACATTTTCAAGCGTTAACAGATACTTCAAAAAGAACAAATGCTCGCCGATGCCGATACATCTTATACAAAAAATATTCATTGTATTTTATTCTCTGTTTTTCGTGACAAAGTTTGTAGTTCTATTCTTATATAAAAAATAGTGTTAAATAAAACAGCAGAGAAATGTCATTTCATTGTAGCTCAATCCGCTATTTTCGCGCAATGTTACGATGATGCCGTCACAGTCACATTCAAATTGCCGAAAATTTTTAAAGCATTTCTAGTATCGCCAATTATCAGTATTGGCAACATCGGGAACCTTGGGAGCGCGATCAATCAGTAACTCATAACTGACAAAACGGTTTGGATAAAAAATTCTGACAGGGATTTGCGTAATGCGGGTAAAAAGTTCAAATTGCCAGGCGATTATAAAAAGACAAATTATGATGAATGAAAATCCCGCCTGAATTAACAAGAAATGTTCGACCTTTTAGAAATGAAACACAATGTTGAAGAATCCAACAAAGAATTGAAGGAAATAGTGGAATTCAATAGTAACAGAACTGAAAATGCAATCGCAGGTGATTTTTTTAAATCAAGTCGGATAAATATACTAAATATGTTCTTCAGCGTTTTGAATAGTTTTGATTACGACCAACTTAACCTGACCCAAATATGTCCTTGAATATAAACTTGTACGTCTGTAACTTCATGCCAATCAGTTCATATTAATCAAAATCTATGCTTGACTTCTAAAAATAAACCATAACATGGAAGAACTCAACAATGAAGTTTTTTGGCACCTTCAATCTGCGGAAGTTTCAATACCCTTTCCGAGTCCTCTCCACTACCATTTTTGATTTAGCTATTTGATCTTTACAGATATCATTTCGAAACTCGATGATGACAGAACAACGAATAATGAAACAGATGAATTCATACTTGCTAGTGAGTTTATATAACGTTATTATATTGATGTACCACAATTACCAATATTTTGGTAATAACTAGTCAGTACTCATGAGTATTGCTATATCACCAGAAATGCGGATTTGCCAGAATTCATGAGAATTACTATGTCACCAGGGACACGGGCATTCAGCTGAACAGGAAAAGATAATATCTTTCCAGCAATTCTAATCATGTTCTAAACATAAGTGGTCGCTAGTAGGTGGCCTTGGTCAGGGTGACCCACTCCGAGAAGCGACTATAAAAAAAGTCACAACTCATGATTATTGCTATGTCACCAGGGACGCGGATTTGTCACAACTCATATCTATATGTTACCAGGGATGTAAAGTATCGGTATTATTGGACATTCTCAAGCGTTAACAGATACTTCAAAAAGAATAAATACTCGCCGATGCCGATACATCTTATACAAAAAATATTCATTGTATTTTATTCTCTGTTTTTCGTGACAAAGTTTGTAGTTCTATTCTTATATAAAAAATAGTGTTGAATAAAACAGCAGAGAAATGCCATTTCATTGTAGCTCAATCCGCTATTTTCGCGCAATGTTACGATGATACCGTCACAGTCACATTCAAATTGCCGAAAATTTTTAAAGCATTTCTAGTATCGCCAATTATCAGTATTGGCAACATCGAGAACCTTGGGAACGCGATCCATTAGTAACTCATAACTGACAAAACGGTTTGGATAAAAAATTCTGACAGGGATTTGCGTAATGCGGGTAAAAAGTTCAAATTGCCAGGCAAGAATAATGAAACAGATGAATTCATACTTGCTAGTAGGTTTATATGACGTTATTATATTGATGTACCACAATTACCAATATTTTGGTAATAACTAGTCAGTACTCATGAGTATTGCTATATCACCAGAGATGCGGATTTGCCAGAATTCATGAGAATTACTATGTCACCAGGGACACGGGCATTCAGCTGAACAGGAAAAGATAATATCTTTCCAGCAATTCTAATCATGTTCTAAACATAAGTGGTCGCTAGTAGGTGGCCTTGGTCAGGGTGACCCACTCCGAGAAGCGGCTATAAAAAAGTCACAACTCATGATTATTGCTATGTCACCAGGGACGCGTATTTGTCACAACTCATATCTATATGTTACCAGGGATGTAAAGTATCGGTATTATTGGACATTTTCAAGCGTTAACAGATACTTCAAAAAGAACAAATACTCGCCGATGCCGATACATCTTATACAAAAAATATTCATTGTATTTTATTCTCTGTTTTTCGTGACAAAGTTTGTAGTTCTATTCTTATATAAAAAATAGTGTTAAATAAAACAGCAGAAAAATGCCATTTCATTGTAGCGCAATCCGCTCCGCTAATTTTCGCGCAATGTGACAATGATGCCGTCACAGTCACATTCAAATTTGCCGAAAATTTTTAAAGCATTACTAGTATCGCCAATTATCAGTATTGGCAACATCGGGAACCTTGGGAGCGCGATCCATCAGTAACTCATAACTGACTAAACGGTTTGGATAAAAAAATTCTGACAGGGATTTGCGTAATGCGGGTAAAAAGTTCAAATTGCCAGGCGATTATAAAAAGACAAATTATGATGAATGAAAATCCCGCCTGAATTAACAAGAAATGTTCGACCTTTTAGAAATGAAACACAATGCTGAAGAATCCAACAAAGAATTGAAGGAAACAGTGGAATTCAATAGTAACAGAACTGAAAATGCAATCGCAGGTGATTTTTTTAAATCAAGTCGGATAAATATACTAAATATGTTCTTCAGCGTTTTGAATAGTTTTGATTACGACCAACTTAACCTGACCCAAATATGTCCTTGAATATAAACTTGTACGTCTGTAACTTCATGCCAATCAGTTCATATTAATCAAAATCTATGCTTGACTTCTAAAAATAAACCATAACATGGAAGAACTCAACAATGAAGTTTTTTGGCACCTCAATCTGCGGAAGTTTCAATACCCTTTCCGAGTCCTCTCCACTACCATTTTTGATTTAGCTATTTGATCTTTACAGATATCATTTCGAAACTCGATGATGACAGAACAACGAATAATGAAACAGATGAATTCATACTTGCTAGTGAGTTTATATAACGTTATTATATTGATGTACCACAATTACCAATATTTTGGTAATAACTAGTCAGTACTCTTGAGTATTGCTATATCACCAGAGATGCGGATTTGCCAGAATTCATGAGAATTACTATGTCACCAGAGACACGGGCATTCAGCTGAACAGGAAAAGATAATATCTTTCCAGCAATTCTAATCATGTTCTAAACATAAGTGGTCGCTAGTAGGTGGCCCTGGTCAGGGTGACCCACTCCGAGAAGCGGCTATAAAAAAAGTCACAACTCATGAATATTGCTATGTCACCAGGGACGCGGATTTGTCACAACTCATATCTATATGTTACCAGGGATGTAAAGTAAAGTATCGGTATTATTGGACATTTTCAAGCGTTAACAGATACTTCAAAAAGAACAAATGCTCGCCGATGCCGATACATCTTATACAAAAAATATTCATTGTATTTTATTCTCTGTTTTTCGTGACAAAGTTTGTAGTTCTATTCTTATATAAAAAATAGTGTTGAGTAAAACAGCAGAGAAATGCCATTTCATTGTAGCTCAATCCGCTATTTTCGCGCAATGTTACGATGATACCGTCACAGTCACATTCAAATTGCCGAAAATTTTTAAAGCATTTCTAGTATCGCCAATTATCAGTATTGGCAACATCGAGAACCTTGGGAACGCGATCCATTAGTAACTCATAACTGACAAAACGGTTTGGATAAAAAAATTCTGACAGGGATTTGCGTAATGCGGGTAAAAAGTTCAAATTGCCAGGCAAGAATAATGAAACAGATGAATTCATACTTGCTAGTAGGTTTATATGACGTTATTATATTGATGTACCACAATTACCAATATTTTGGTAATAACTAGTCAGTACTCATGAGTATTGCTATATCACCAGAGATGCGGATTTGCCAGAATTCATGAGAATTACTATGTCACCAGGGACACGGGCATTCAGCTGAACAGGAAAAGATAATATCTTTCCAGCAATTCTAATCATGTTCTAAACATAAGTGGTCGCTAGTAGGTGGCCTTGGTCAGGGTGACCCACTCCGAGAAGCGGCTATAAAAAAAGTCACAACTCATGATTATTGCTATGTCACCAGGGACGCGTATTTGTCACAACTCATATCTATATGTTACCAGGGATGTAAAGTATCGGTATTATTGGACATTTTCAAGCGTTAACAGATACTTCAAAAAGAACAAATACTCGCCGATGCCGATACATCTTATACAAAAAATATTCATTGTATTTTATTCTCTGTTTTTCGTGACAAAGTTCGTAGTTCTATTCTTATATAAAAAATAGTGTTAAATAAAACAGCAGAAAAATGCCATTTCATTGTAGCGCAATCCGCTAATTTTCGCGCAATGTGACAATGATGCCGTCACAGTCACATTCAAATTTGCCGAAAATTTTTAAAGCATTACTAGTATCGCCAATTATCAGTATTGGAAACATCGGGAACCTTGGGAGCGCGATCCATCAGTAACTCATAACTGACTAAACGGTTTGGATAAAAAAATTCTGACAGGGATTTGCGTAATGCGGGTAAAAAGTTCAAATTGCCAGGCGATTATAAAAAGACAAATTATGATGAATGAAAATCCCGCCTGAATTAACAAGAAATGTTCGACCTTTTAGAAATGAAACACAATGTTGAAGAATCCAACAAAGAATTGAAGGAAACAGTGGAATTCAATAGTAACAGAACTGAAAATGCAATCGCAGGTGATTTTTTTAAATCAAGTCGGATAAATATACTAAATATGTTCTTCAGCGTTTTGAATAGTTTTGATTACGACCAACTTAACCTGACCCAAATATGTCCTTGAATATAAACTTGTACGTCTGTAACTTCATGCCAATCAGTTCATAT
Source organism: Styela plicata (assembly GCA_963675895.2). Lineage (NCBI taxonomy): Eukaryota > Metazoa > Chordata > Ascidiacea > Stolidobranchia > Styelidae > Styela > Styela plicata. The sequence continues at coordinate 14,542,650 of OZ023151.1, read as the reverse complement.
TAATCAAAATCTATGCTTGACTTCTAAAAATAAACCATAACATGGAAGAACTCAACAATGAAGTTTTTTGGCACCTTCAATCTGCGGAAGTTTCAATACCCTTTTCCGAGTCCTCTCTCCACTACCATTTTTGATTTAGCTATTTGATCTTTACAGATATCATTTCGAAACTCGATGATGACAGAACAACGAATAATGAAACAGATGAATTCATACTTGCTAGTGAGTTTATATAACGTTATTATATTGATGTACCACAATTACCAATATTTTGGTAATAACTAGTCAGTACTCTTGAGTATTGCTATATCACCAGAGATGCGGATTTGCCAGAATTCATGAGAATTACTATGTCACCAGAGACACGGGCATTCAGCTGAACAGGAAAAGATAATATCTTTCCAGCAATTCTAATCATGTTCTAAACATAAGTGGTCGCTAGTAGGTGGCCTTGGTCAGGGTGACCCACTCCGAGAGGCGACTATAAAAAAAAGTCACAACTCATGATTATTGCTATGTCACCAGAGACGCGGATTTGTCACAACTCATATCTATATGTTACCAGGGATGTAAAGTATCGGTATTATTGGACATTTTCAAGCGTTAACAGATACTTCAAAAAGAACAAATACTCGCCGATGCCGATACATCTTATACAAAAAATATTCATTGTATTTTATTCTCTGTTTTTCGTGACAAAGTTTGTAGTTCTATTCTTATATAAAAAATAGTGCTGAATAAAACAGCAGAGAAATGCCATTTCATTGTAGCTCAATCCGCTATTTTCGCGCAATGTTACGATGATACCGTCACAGTCACATTCAAATTGCCGAAAATTTTTAAAGCATTTCTAGTATCGCCAATTATCAGTATTGGCAACATCGAGAACCTTGGGAACGCGATCCATTAGTAACTCATAACTGACAAAACGGTTTGGATAAAAAAATTCTGACAGGGATTTGCGTAATGCGGGTAAAAAGTTCAAATTGCCAGGCGATTATAAAAAGACAAATTATGATAAATGGAAATCCCACCTGAATTAACAAGAAATGTTCGACCTTTCAGAAATAAAACACAATGTTGAAGAATCCAACAAAGAATTGAAGGAAATACTGGAATTCAATAGTAACAGAACTGAAAATGCAATTGCAGGTGATTTTTTTAAATAATTTCTGATAAATATACTGAATATTTTCTTCAGCGTTATGAACTGGTTTGATTTCGATCAACTTAATCTCACACAAATATGTCCTTCAATATAAACTTGTACGTCTGTATCTTGATGCTAAATAGTTCAAATGAATCAAAAACTTCTAGAAATAAACCATAACATGGAAGAATTCAACAATGAAGTTTTTCGGCACCTTCAATCTGCGGAAGTTTCAATACATTCTCCGAGAACTCTCCACTATCATTTTTTATTTAGCTATTTGATCTTTACAGATGTTATTTCGAAACTCGATGATTATAAAACAAAGAATAATGAAACAGAAGAATTCATACTTGCTAGTAAGTTTATATAACGTTATTATATTGATGTACCACAATTACCAATAATTTGGGAATAACTAGAGCCAGTACTCATGACTATTGCTATGCCACAAGAAACCCGGATATCCAGCAAAATAGGAAAAGATAATATCTTTCCAGCAATTCTAATCATGTTCTAAACATAAGTGGTCGCTAGTAGGTGGCCCTGGTCAGGGTGACCCACTCCGAGAAGCGGCTATAAAAAAAGTCACAACTCATGAATATTGCTATGTCACCAGGGACGCGGATTTGTCACAACTCATATCTATATGTTACCAGGGATGTAAAGTATCGGTATTATTGGACATTTTCAAGCGTTAACAGATACTTCAAAAAGAACAAATGCTCGCCGATGCCGATACATCTTATACAAAAAATATTCATTGTATTTTATTCTCTGTTTTTCGTGACAAAGTTTGTAGTTCTATTCTTATATAAAAAATAGTGTTAAATAAAACAGCAGAGAAATGCCATTTCATTGTAGCTCAATCCGCTATTTTCGCGCAATGTTACGATGATACCGTCACAGTCACATTCAAATTGCCGAAAATTTTTAAAGCATTTCTAGTATCGCCAATTATCAGTATTGGCAACATCGAGAACCTTTAACCTTGAGAACTCTTTAAAAAACGCTCACGTATATTCTGCGTATCTTCTTTCATTTTCCCAGTTCATTAGATCAATACGAAGTTTATAGTTTCGTAACGAAGTCAGTTTATAAAGATTTCTGAGACCTGCACAAAAATGTAATTTGTAAAATTATTTATGAATTTATGAATATAGAAGCGACAAAGCTGGATCATGCATATCTCCTAACGCACATATCCTAACAAGAGAAAAATTGACAACTTCAGATGCTAGGGTAGCTTGGGTCCTTCCTGTAACCTCTGGTGAGCAAGTACAAGAGGGGCATGCTAGACTGTAAATAGGAATGTCTTATTAGCGTGCTTGCATCGTGAAAAGTTTACACAACAAGGCTTAGTAACTTTTATAACTAGATATATATAAAATTGTCTTGCTTCTATTTCGCTCATTGATTTTTATTAAATGTATCGATCTTTTTCCTGTGTTGTGAAGCAAAGGCAAATGTTGTCATGGTAGATAAATTGTTCTGGTTTTTCGTTTGTATTTGTTCCAAAAATACGGACAATAAAGAGTTTTTTAAAAGTCAATGTATACGTTGATGAAATAAAATATAAAAGAGGCCACTTCATCAATTCTGACTCAGCATCACCTTTCCAGGGCCCCTGGTATCGATTTACAATTGCAATGACATTTTTTATTGAACTTTAGTGCTTCAGTTATTCCTGGTATAATCTTTGAAAGTTATTGAGATCTCACTTTGAGCAAACGTCTGAAAAATTATTATCAATAAACTTGAGTGTAAAGTATCAAATAAAATACGAACCAATCCAGTATTCTCCGTTTACGTTTCCAAATCCAGTTGCATATTCCTCCCATCCTTTATAAAAATCTACACTTTCATCCTGTCTTCTTTGGATGACCTAGAGGCGGAATAAAATTTATGGTAGCAAACCGAAAGGTGATAATATACACTGACACTGATACTGTAATATGCGTTGGAAAACAAAACTACACGAGCATAATTTTGTTCTTAATACCGCTTGGTAACTATTCCATTGCCATTTTAGCATGTTGAAAGCTGTTAGCACGTTGGCAGGATGACACGTTTTACCAGTATGTATCAGAATGTTTTTAAATAAGCATTTATAACTTATCTAAACTTATGTCGGAACTTGGGAAAAAGGTAAAAATATTTTACGTATCCATAGATCTAAATAACTTTTTTAATGTTAACTGCTGTATATAGATTAATGTTAGCGCTCTTACACTTATGAGCTTATCATATGGATTTTTACATGATATGACGATCTTACCATCCAAGAAGATGATTCATTGTATCTGCAATCGACAACTACGGGAGTAACATCACCATTTTCAATGAACGGATAAAGTGTCACGATATGATGATCCTCTTTGTTTTTGAGTAGAGCATTTGTTCTGTATTGTGCACAACTCATCCAGAGTTGATTGAGCTTGCGAATCACTGGAAATAAAAGAGGAACGTAAATGAGAAGAAATTATTGAAGAAAATCAATATTTTGTTGTCAACACATAAAAATGTGCAGAACGCGCTTTTTGAACTATAGAAAATATTTGTAAATTGTAAATTCCACATTGTTTCATTTAAATACGATGCTCGAAATAATTTATACTTTAAAATTTTTTTTTTTAAAATGAACGACAGTGGATTGGTAATTGTGGTACATCAATATAATAACGTTATATAAACTTACTAGCAAGTATGAATTCATCTGTTTCATTATTCGTTGTTTTATAATCATCGAGTTTCGAATTAATATCTGTAAAGATCAAATAGCTAAATCAAAAATGATAGTCAAGAGGACTCGGAAAAGGTATTGAAACTTCCGCAGATTGAAGGTGCCAAAAAACTTCATTGTTGAATTCTTCCATGTTATGGTTTATTTCTAGAAGTCAAGCATTGTTTTTTGTTAATAGGAACTATTTAGCATCAAGTTACAGATGTACAAGTTTATATTTAAACACATATTTGTGTCAGATTAAGTTGGTCGAAATCAAAACTGTTCAAAACGCTGAACAAAATATATAGTATATTTATCCGAAATGACACTCCCGTTTCGTTCCTTCAACACCCCATACTTGGCCAGAAAAATTAAATTTTGATTTTCTTTCCCTTCCATGTAAAATTACTGTCAAAGATCAGTGATTTTGTTGCATTCGTTGTTACAGTCAGTGGTCAGTGGTACAAATGGTTTCGGAAAAATTTTGAATATAACTATTCATATTCGATTGTATCTGGAATAGGAAACCATCTAAGTACGAACGGTCGAATATGTATAGGTGTGTGAAAGCAGAAACTACAAATATGGTTAATTGTTTTCAGTGCAGGCATTCTCAGTTTGCTCATTCGGTAAAATCTTTGGGAATATGTTCAAGAACGTAAGTCATGATGTGGTCCAAAGTCCAACTGAGAGCTGAAGGACAAAAATTCAGGAAAATTATATTAATTATAATTATTATTTAGTTGAAGTTCGGAGCAATCTCTCTTCGACTAGAGTTCTTGGGCGTATGCCAAATTACTCGTTTATCGTATGTGCCTACGAGAAATGCTTGCACTGAGATGATTGGAGCAGTTTCAGGTCGACTTTGCTAGTCAATGCTGAACAAAGGGTTTTGCTAATTACATATAACACAAAATGTCTCATGTTCATCATTAAAGTTTGATCCATTTATTTAATTAATTAAATATAAACCCGCGAAGTCACCAATTAAGTTATGACCGAATTGAAAAATGCGTTGAATTCACATTTCATTTTCTTCAGCAAAAAAAAATTTTAGCAAATGCAAAAATATTTTAGTATTATTTTGCCGGGAAAATTATGAAATCTCGCTTCATTTGAATATTTTTGTTTCGATGACCTAATCATGGTTGATTCGAATAACTTATTCATTTGTATCGATCTGAGTCATCGACTTGAAAATAGTCCAGCCTTACAGCCTCTTTCTTACGTCTAGAGTATTTCTAAGTGAAGTAACGATAATGGCAAAGATACTCAAACTTTACCTAATATCTTCCAACCCACCTGCAGATAACGAAGCTTTAATATCATTCGTCACCTGAAAAATAATAAAATAATGCATGGGAAATTTTTATTTGGCAAGCAGGAGACATAGATGTCGTCGGTGCAATTCAATAACACGTGGGCACGGATGAAACCAAATAGTCCAATTCATGTGGTGTAATATTATAATTTTAAGGGGAGGGGGTAGGAAAGGATCCAACCCCAGCAAGTTCTAAAGAGGCGGAAAGTCTTTTTAACCCATTAAAAATTTTGCAATTTTTTTCAAAAGCTTTTTAATATACAAAATGTCCGCGAATTTGCTGAAAAATACGCAAAATAGGGTAAAATATTTAATCAATTGTTAAAACTATTAATTAATCGCAATTTCGGTAAACTTGAAATGTTGAAATATTGCCTAGAGTGAATTTTAACGAAAATTTTGTTTGTTTCCGAAAAAAAGAATCTTGCGCGATCCGTCAGTGACTCATACTTTACAAAATTTATTTGTGCAGAAAATTTCTTACTGTAAGTACCATTTGCCGTGCATTTTAATTTGGGCTTTTCCATTTCAAACGGCTTACATGATATTCTACAACAACGTGAAATACGACAAATACATTGCAATGTAAAATGCAGCGTAATCGCTGTTCTTATTTGACAGTGATTTTATGTAGTAATATTCATACATGGTTATATTTGATCGACCGATGAAGTACATCAACACTTCATACTTGGTATAGATCTGAAGACGATTTGAATTTGTAAAATGAAATATAAATAAAATGAAATGTACCTTTATTTATGCATATTTGGGTACGAGAGAGTAAATTATTAACATTTTCAATATATTCGAATCAGAATATTTCTATTTGAAGTTACAGCGCATATAAGATGTTCGAATCTAACAGGATTTATTTGATGATGACGAAATAAGTAAATAGAGGGTTAGGTTTGAAAATTTCATTCGAATCAATCGTGAATCGTTCATAGAAACAAAAACTATATGAAATACAATTTTCATTTTTAACGCTTATAAATACAATCGATTTAGGTCAAATTTTACCAAAATCGATTGCATTTTGCCGTTAAACTTTGAAAATTGCTACTCTTAGACATGGAGTGTGAATCGAAAATTCATTTTAAACTAAAAAAATTTTGATTTCCACAAAGGAGACAAGCTAGTTAATAGTAAAAATGAGATATTTATTATATAGATGTAATTCGTGACTCGATGCGTTTGAACGAATTATACGAATGCATTTCCAAATGACCTAGGTATGGTACATTGCATGAAGAAGACTTTCGGAAATTTTTGTCAAGTATGTGCTACCGAAATATAGCAGCGCGACAAATCTTTTCATAACAAAATTGGGGTTTAAAATTTAAGTTCGAATTTGGATAAAAGCATTAATAGCTGACATGATCTAATATGATTACAAGCTTCCCCGAAAATGCACATTGTAACGAAAAATACAACAAAATCGCTGGTTTTTAAAAGTAATTTTATTGGCGGTATTGGGAAAATGGGTTTCGATGGAACGCTCCGCAAAGGAGCAGTCCATCAACACCATTTAATTGGTTTTTATCTCATCATCGTGGCGTTTTTTAACGTTGGAAATATGTAATTACTGCAAATGACCAATAAATTTACTGCCCTTTTTGTTACAGTGGCAGTGAAATCGCCGTTACTTCGTTGTCATTTTATTCACTGATATTGAAACCAAATTATCTCCTGCACTTTTCGGTGAATTATTGGGTGTTGGTGGAATTCATCGCCGAAGCGCGGACAATCAGCACTCAATATTTTGCGCACCAACCAGGCGGTTTCAATTTTGCAAATATACAATTACTGCCGTTTAAATTACTATCTACAATATAATTAAACCGTCTGAAGCCATTAAGTTTACTTCATATTTATCACAGTGATTAGAAACTATTGATTTTCCTTCAAGATCTGCTGATTGGGGTGTGTGGACCCTCGTTTGGGAACGTTTCATTTATTACTACACTGTAACAAAAGCACAGTAAATTTACTAGTCATTTGCAGTAATCGCATATTTCCAAAGTTGAAAAAAACGCCATGCTGATGAGATTTATACCAATTATGCATGGGCTGTTGATGGACCCACCTTCGCGGTGCGTTCCATCAACAGCCCATATTTAGCCAAAAAACAAAATTTTGATTTTTTGGCATTTTCTGTTTCAGTGTATGTTAGAATTGTACCTTGAACATCACAGCTAAACAGGTTCCAATTAAGATCAAAACGAACAAGAAATTTATCACGATCAAAACAATATATTTTCTGTTTCTTCCGACTCGCTGTTTGTCATCTGCTTCATCTTTAGTACGACTTTCGGTGACTTGAACCACTGTGAAAATATCACATTAGATAATAACAGATTAAATGGCACAGGGAGTGTATTTTGCTTGAGGTAGGAACAAGGGTATGGCCTAATCAGGTAATGAGATGTTCTTGATCTTGTAACACAAATGAAACCCTCTTAACTGAGCGATCCTTACGCTGGATATATAAATAATGTTGTGACACTTTTTTTACAGCCCTATCAAAAACACAGACAATATTTAACCCCTTTCATTTTTTATAATGTCGGTGTATCAATCAATTTATAACCGGTATTGATACCGATCAGTACAGAAAGTAAGTAAGTACAGTAAGTTTACTGGTCATTTGCAGTAATTGCATATTTCCAAAGTTAAAAAACGTCACGTTGATGAGATTTATGCCAATTATGGGATGTTGATGAACAGCGCACCTTCGCAGCGAGTTTCTTCAACACCCCATATTTGGCCAAAAAAGTCAATTTTGAAATTTTTCAATACCGCCAAGAAAAAGTACTGTCAGAGACCTTTAATTTTGTTGCATTTTTGTTACAGAATACTATTTAATAATATAAACAGGTAATTTGTTTTTAATTCGCGCTTAATTTCTAAAATCACGAAATAATTGTTGTTTTAATGCGATAATTGTTTTTAAAAGATTTTAATTTTTGATCGAATCAAAACTGAATCGAATAATTTGTTCTTCGGATCGATTTGAATCATCGAAAGGAAAGTGCTTAGTACAATAAACAAGAGCAAAATTTCAAGAGGTGGTATATGATGTTATCGTCACCCAGGGCAGATCCCACTCACTGTACCCTACTATGGCGTTTCAAGTTTGTAAAAATGGAAATTCAATTTTATTTAGTTTTTGTTCCTATGAACGATTCAGGATTGATTCGAATAAATTGTGCTTCGAAGGAATTCCAATCACCGAATCGAATAGCCCAGCCCTACTTAGAACGGACTTCTGAATATTCCGAAAATATTATAATTACCGTCTGGGGTTGAACCTGATATTGATTGCTCTTGAGCTCTCGTTTGTCGCTGAAAATCATTTTCATATATTTCATTCATTTCAATTTCTTGCTGTGTATTTACGGTGCGAACGTCGCCCACGCCATAGTTCATATATGTATTCATTATTTTAGCTCCATCTACAATATATTAAACATGTCTATTACCTAATATATAAATAATCATTTTTGTTATTGAACATGACTCTGCGTAAAGTCGGATGCAGTGCCTAGAAGGAACCCACTAACGGCCACTTAATAGCTTTGAGGTACTACGAGATGTCATTCCAGCAACTGCACATTATACGGAAAATATCCCAAATAAAACCGAACCACTATGATAAAGTGCAGTGAGAAGTATCTGCCTCTGGCGATAATTAAACCATCTATCACTCCTTTGTTTCCTTTCAATCGCCTCTTACGACACGCAGGAAACATGTCAGGGCTAGTCAGGGTCACTATTCCTTTTTATCGCAAGCGTAATCACTATTCGTCCGATAGGCGCTCTCAATATCAGCTATGTTCATCTACTACATTACTGGTTGTTAAGCTAATAACTCGACATCAAAGGACGGATAGCTGGCGACAGGCGACACGCCATCATTAAATTATCAATTTATATACACGCAAAAAACACTTCGCTCAAAACAAGCATTTTTAATGTAGGTCAGGGTAAAACACGCCAGGATCTCGCCAGAGCCAAAAAATTTTAAAAAAAAATCAGCTTTCGGATCTTAAAACTGCAGATATTTTTTAGAATTATTTATTATCACCTGAAAACAAGTGGATAAGATTTGGATCTCCCGCGCTTCAAGTCCTTTAAAAGGCTTATGTGTAATTATCACAACAAAGTCAAGATAAAAACGATGAATATTTCCGTTAAAAGCAGAAGATCGCATGCGAACATTGTGAGATCTACAGAAGGGAATTTTATCTTTTATAAGACAAACGTGGATATCAATACAATTTTTCTTACATATTATTCCCAGATTGGGTTACTTGCTTAATCACAGCCGCCTATATCGAAAATATCTATGTAGCGTCCGCTACTGCTCTCTGCTCTTTAAAGGAAAAGCATTTGAGCAGAGGTGACTTGCTGATAAAATAGGGAACGTATAAAATCCCCTTATGGGAAAACATGGGATAACAATCCCCCCCCCCCCCCCACAGAACATAACCCCCCTTTTCAGTACTAGCCGATAAAATCCCCCCCCCCCCCATTTTTGCGAAGATATTGCTGTTATTTCTACACGACATGTATATATGTGTAAATAGGGGAATGCAATGTGTGACATTATTTCTGAGCAATGAAAACGCCATGTACCACTTCTTTATTTCTAAACAGGATCAGGTTAATTTCAGTGCCCACGCTTCCAGTTCTAAAGCATGCACAATCAAACAACTGAAATATTTTTCGCAAAATATACCTGAAGTTGCTATGGACAATAGACAAGTGTAAAATTTTGTTCAAATTTTGTTTGAACCTGTTTTGGTATTAATAGGGAAGAAATAGGCACCAGGAATTAGGGAGAAAGTATGTCGCCAAGGTTAAATCAATTCGTTATCGTATAACATTCTTAATTCCAAACCCAATCAGAACTGTAATTTTGTTAAGCATGAGTCACAGATAGACAGCGTCTAATCGACGCGGTCACTCATACTTAACAAAAAATGTTTTTGACAAACCTTGACAACACATTAAATGAAACATTGTCAACGAAACGATTGATACGATAAAGCATTTTCTGTTTTTTCGGCCATGATTTCTGTAACTTGCTGTCTCTTTAAGACTCTCGGACTCGGAACACTGAACTACTCTAAATCATAGAAGATATGGCAATAACAATAAATTTTATTTTCCTAAAAGCTCGATGTAATTATGCCCCTCAAAATATAGGGAAATGGACAGCGAATATATGTCTATTACTCAATCATAATTTCGATTTATTTATCGAAGTTTCCTCTAAGCAAGACTGGAAGCATCGCCCAAAATAGGCAGATCAACGACCACCCGAATTGCAGAGAACAACTAATAAATGCAATATCAACATCTGCACTCTAAGCGAAAAATATCCCAAACGGAACCTAACGGCCATGATAAATTACAGTGAATGAGATATGAATGAAGAACCACTGATGGATCGCACTAGGTCTGCGCAATCCATCAACAATTCATACTTACCAGAAGATTTATCTCTGACTGGGTAAGCTAGAACAACTTGGACATAACTTGTATGAAAACTAGTATCACCATCTCGAATACAATCCGCTGGTACTTGCTCCAGAGTGCTTGATAGAGGTTGCAGATGAAAACAATTTAGGCGAAATTCTTCATATACTCCTTCTTCTTCTATTTCCATAATCTGATTCTGCTACCTTAATCGATCAAGACTGTTTATTATATTAAAATATTACATCAAATGGCACAGGTAGTGCATTTTGCATGGAGTATGAACAAGGGCATGAACTTATCAGGAAATGAGATGTTTTCGAGCATGTGCCACAAATGGAACCCTTTTAACTGATGCGATCCTTACGCTGGACATATAAATAATGTTGTGACCCATTTTTTTTTACTTGAGCATGGGAAATCGTGACAGCCCTATAAAAAAACATAAAATAGATCACGCCTTTCATTTTCAAAATGCTATCAATCAATTTATAACCGATATTAATACCGATACCGAATAATAATAATTTCAGATTTCGAATCATAAACCAGAAAATAGTATGTTTTTATACTTACCCATCAATAAAATTAAACGTCGTCGAAAACGAAGAAATTTTGCTATTGAACATCACTCAGAGCAAAGCCGGAAGCAGTGCCTGAAAGGAACCAACTGACGGCCACTTAATAGCATTGAGGTACTACGAGATGTCATACCAGCAACTTCACTTTATGCGGGAAATATCCTAAAGTGCAGAGAGAAGTATCTGCCTCTGGCGATAGTAAAACCATCTATCACTCATTTGTTTCCTTTGAATCACCTCTTAGGACACGCAGAAAACATGTCAGGGCTATTTTAAAGCCTGACCAAGGCTTGTGAATTGATTACGAAAATGTGCAGAGCACACCCACAACAAAATTTCTATCAAATTTACAATTTTATATGGAAGTTCACTTTAAGCAAGGTTAGGGGCAGCGCCTAAAAAAGAATTAAATAACGACCACTAGCGAAGGACGACTACGAAATAGCAACTACACTTTATCTGGAAAACATCCCAAATAAAACCGAACCACTTCATATCAAAGTAAAATGAGTGGTATGTGCCCCAGGCCATAGTGGAGCCAGCTATCATTTGTTTATTTTCCGTTATTCGTCTTTTTGTAAATTTCTGGGATAATTGAACTTTCCAAACTGTATTTACGCAGTAGCATATATTTCGTTTGACTTGATGTTTTTCTCACTCTAGCAACACGCTACTATTATACTCATAAATCAATGTCTGAAAACAATTTTGTCAAGCATGAACCACATATGGACTGCGCCTCCGCGGCGCAATCCATCAGTGACCCATGCTGAACAAAACAAGTTGGGTCTATAGCTGGCATTACCTTTTTGTCTATCTTGTAATGCTTTATCATTAACTGCACATCCATTTGGGCAGGAACAGACTACTTCTGAAATCCCCGACTCCACTCAACACTGCATGCTTGGACCAAAAACCAATGCAGACAGCGGAAGGAGAGCACGTGAGTGTTGCTTTGCGGGGAGGAATTTTCCAAATAATTTAGCGGTAGCGGCGGTACCGGTATAGGCCTAGCAAAGGATTGGAATTGTAGTGGATTTGGTTAACAAATTTTGGTAGTGCAGGTACCGCATGCAAGACATGTAAACACATATTCACCAAATTATTCCGCGTTTTCATGTATATAAAAATAAATTTCCAAGAGAGACGAGAAAATATTTATTCTTTCGAATCAATGATAATGAAAACAAAGGAGGGAAAGCAACTCTACTGTTAGGGCTGTTCAAAATAATCAATTCACGATATTCTAGTCATAAATTAGTCGATTCAATTTAAATGCAACTATTCGCAATCAGCAAAATGAGTATTTTTTTTTAATAAGTGTTGATTTTCGTTCATATTATAAGCTGATAAAACAATGTTCATACTTGTTTATTATGTGGCTTTGATTCGAATCGGAAAAACTATTTGATTCTGAAACCAGAAGATATTTGATTTTGGCCAACCCTGCTGCTGTGTTTTAAAAATTGTGACTCTGCACTAACGCAGAATGAGGGTAAGGGAAAAATCTGTCTGTAATGAGGCAGAAAAGCGACCACAGTAGCGTGTTGAAAGCAGGCTTCCTTCCTTTGAGTATGCCCATGATAGCATACAGGAAAAATCTTCATGTTACGAGCAAGAAAGTTTTTAAGACTCCCCAGAGTATCAGTCAAAATACCCTACGGAAAAAGATTGATTTTTGGTCAATGGAAGCTAAAATTGATTGAATTAATGTTTTATAACATAAGCAATAAGGCACCTGTTTCCGAAGTCATTATGTAGCTCTCATATTTCCACATAATTTCTGGTATTTAATTGGTGTCTAAGTTAGAGTTTGTGGTTCGCCATATGATTAGGAGCTGTGTTGGGTCTCATGAAGTTTAGTACCATATATCCGATTATCATAAAAATTTCCCATGTTGGAAACGACTCATCCTAACCCGGGAGACAATGCCAGATACTTGCAGCATTGGCGCCCCCTAGTTAGGATGAGAATATTCTGCCAGTTTTTATTTTGATGACATTCGGGAATATGGTACTAAACTTTACTACACCCGCTGTGTTCTCCACTTTTACTACTTTCGTACAAAATTATAGGTACTGCTACCATTCATTTTCTATTGCCAGTTATATGATATTTTCCTGTATATATTTAGAACTGAGAATGTGAACATTAACGTACTAAAAAACAACGTTAATGCAGTGATAAAATGGAAGGATCTAAAAGGAAAAGAAAGCAAAAGCCTGAAAAACTAAGCAAATCGAAATCCAATGAAATCATTGAGGATAAAGATTCAAGCCATATCAATCTAAAGAATGAATTATCTGAGACTGACCCTGTTGAATCATCAGACAAACTGAACGTTGATGAACAATCAAAAACATCTGTCAAAACAGAATCGACAGAACCTCTAAAACAATTTCATGAAATGGGATTAGATAATAGACTTCTGAAAGCCATCACAGGTCTCAAATGGCCACATCCTACTCTGGTTCAAGAGAAAGCAATTCCTCTTGCATTAAATGGGAAAGATATACTGTCAAAAGCACGAACAGGTTTCGGTAAAACAGCAGCTTATGCCATACCCATCATTCAATCACTGTTGAGTGAGAATGATGCAGAGAAACTTGCTTTTACAAGATCACTTGTGTTGGTTCCATCAAAGGAACTTTCAGAACAAGTTGCTGGAATGTTTAATGAGTTATTGTGTTGTTGTATGGATTCCATAACTTGTGTTAATTTATCTGGAAATGATGTAAACGATTCAAATTCAGTTTTAAACATTGATCCACATGTTGTCATTGGAACTCCTGGGCGAATACTAGCTCAAGTCAAGGCTGGTAGACTCAACATTGATACCTTAACATGGCTGGTAATCGATGAGGCAGATTTAGTATTGTCTTTCGGATATGAAGATGATATTCGTAAACTTGTTACATATTTGCCAAATTCTTATCAGTCTTTTGTAACATCTGCCACTTTTTCTGATGACCTCAAATCGTTGAAAAACCTTGTTCTGAAAAATCCAGTGACTTTGCAGCTGCGTGAATCTGCTCTTCCGCAAAATGATCGTCTCACCCAATATCACGTCATCTGTGAATCTGAAGATGACAAGTACCTACTTGTGTATGCTCTTCTTAAGTTGCGACTAATGCGTGGTAAAACCATTATATTTGTCAATTCTGTAGGGAGATGCTATCGACTAAAACTATTCCTCGAACAATTTTCAATATTTTGTTGCATTTTGAATTCCGAACTTCCAGTAAAATCTAGATGCCACACGGTTGATCAATTCAATAAAGGCCTCTACGATTACATTATTGCTGCTGATGAAAATCATTTGATGCCTGACAGTGAAGATCAGTCACAAAAGGGTAAAAAGAAACGACAGAAGAAGTCCAAAGAATTCAGTGCCTCAAGAGGAGTAGACTTTCAAAAAGTGGCAAATGTGTTAAATTTTGATTTTCCTGAAAATGTGCAAGCTTATATCCACAGAGTTGGTCGAACTGCCAGAGGATTTGCAACTGGAACTGCTTTATCATTTGTCACTGGAGATGAAATAGAACTTTTAAAAAATGCCCAAAATGAGGTTGGAGAAGGTTGTATGCGACCGTATCAATTTGCAATGAAAGAAATTGAAGGATTCAGATACCGATGTCGCGACGCAATGAGAATTGTAACAAAGCAAGCTATTAAAGATGCACGACTACGTGAACTAAAAACTGAAATGCTAAATTCTGAAAAGTTACAAGCGTATTTCGAACAAAATCCTCGTGATCTTCAGATTTTGCGACATAACACAGCACTTAGACCATCTAAAGTGAAACCTCACATGAAACATGTTCCAGAGTATTTAAGTAAGTTATCCCAATATTTAAAATCCTTTTTTTTTGTGTTGACTGAATCGTGAGCACACTGCATTACCGCAGTAACGTGATCGTGTTAGTAAGGCTCATACATCCTTACTATGTGAACTCTATAGCTCTCCAGTTGTGACATTATGAGCCAACACTCTCTCCTTTAGCGCGCAGAGCTTGGGTTATTAGGCATGCCTGGAATTAGGATGATTTACAGTGCATGCCATTTAACAAACAAATGATGATAATATGCTAATTGAGCAGGAAATTAATGTAGAAGTTTAAGAATGTCCTATAATATGATTTTATTTTTATATTCTAATTTTGTACATGAACTGGCTGCAAATTGATTTTGTCATTCTATTGAACTATGGAAATGTATTCAATCATGGCCCCTTTTTCGTGTAAACCAGGTGTAACTGCCTGGGATTATCCAATAGGCTTCAGTAAGACAGTTCCAAATAACTAAAAATACCAAGCTTATGCTTCCTCATTCAAACTTGTGTAATTGAATATGGAAAAGTGATCCAAGTGGAAAGTTTTTATTTTTACCAATTATTATCAAAGTATTCAACCCGTTTTTAAATTTTTCAGTTCCTGAAGCACTCAAAGGAATTGCAGCACAAAAGTCAAGAAAACGTTCTGGCAAGAGACTCCAGAGTCGAAACAGGTTGAATCCCAAATATAAAAAGAGACAGGAAGATCCTCTCAAAAGTTTCAAGGTTGTAAAGTCTGGTGATGAATGAAAACAACCCTGTGCTCACGCGGGATTATAAACTACCGTAGATTTTCGAGTTTGAATGTCTAGAAAAAACTTCTTTAATATCAGTTGAGATGTTTGTTTCATAACCTTGCTTAAAAATATTGACATATTCAACACGTTCGATTTTTGACCTAACATGCAACATGGTGCTAATATAATGAATTATTTCAGACCTAGCGAGAAGTTTAGCAACAACTTTCCCTGCATGCAGATCCCAGGGCAAGAATAGAATAAATAACGATATAATGAACCAGTCTGATCAAAGGAAATGCAGGGATTCATGATCGAACTAGAGAAAATTTTGTGCTGCGCATATATATACGGAGTACGATCTGACCAATATTCAATATTTCAGTTTTTAACCGATATTTGTCGGAGTCTAAACCTATACATTCAAGAATCCATTAAGAATGCAAATATTTTCAAAATAGTAGCATGCGTCTTTATTGTAGTAAGGGTTGCCAAAACCAAACAAACAATGATATTTGCGCAGAATGCGGTTGAAGATGCCAAAATTTACTTTTATTTTGAATTTGAACAGAGTAATTTCATTAGTTGAATATTTGGACCGACCTACTTCATGGAAATAATAAATTTTTTTTAAAGTGAAGCAATTTTCAGAACAAATCAGTCTATTAAAACAGCCGATAGGTATCTCTGCTCATTTCTGAAAATATTTTAAAAAATGAGGTGGACATCTCTGTCATGCCAACACAGAGCGTGGGGAAGCTAGCAGACTCTGCATTTACTGGTTGCATGTCGTGTTACGATTTCTCAGCGTTTGATTACGATTGCACCATCTGACCAATCGGAGGCTAGCTCAGCCTCTACTTGTAGTCTTTCAAACTTCGCATTAAACCACACAATAAGCAAATAAGGAAAACAATCGATTTATTAACTTCAAAGTAATTTAGTTGCATTGATTTTTTTCACTAATCCGTATCTAACAATTTTAAGGCAGATTTCACATTTTCAGATTTATCTGTTTCCTCTACTTTATGTCCAAGATACCTATCGACTTCAGGATAGCGGAATAATAGAAATCCATTATATGGAAGACTGTTCTTCAGATATTCTCTTCCTGCTTCATAGTTTTCTGTGAATACCCGGTAGTGTTCTCTTCGGTCGCTCATGACCTGAAAATTGGATATAGGAAAGTAAATTTAAATATCCTTAGCAAAAATCAAGATCGATGGTTTTGCATGCCGATTAGAGATAACTGATTAGAAATTGGAGTTGAAAATCAGAGCTGCCCAATAAGAAATTTTTTGTCAAGCACAAAATGAACCACAGATTGCCTATTACTCAACATATTAACCAGACAAGTTTTGTGAAGTTTTCCCACGGAGTGGGGGTTCAACAAAAACTGTATCATGTAACATAGGGTTCAACAAAAACTGTATCATGTAACATAGTAAGAAAAAAATCTGGATACCCAAGAACCAGAATAAGCAAAATTTCCAAGTCACATAAAATCTGATTGACTAAACATTTGAGTCTATTTGAGCAGACCACCCAAACAATTTGCAGCAGCTGAAAGCAAATGTTGCTTGAGATAACATAACCCTTCAAAGTCCCAGAAATGCTATGTATATCAACAAACTCATCAGTTCAACCGAACCTACTCAATTTATTGAACCACAGTTGGTGGTGGGTATGAGCATGCCAACGCTCGACCCACGATGGCAGCACGATGAGCTACACCCTATAAGCTTTCCGCGAAAAATGTGCTCGGCTCAGTCGGTTAAGCGCGATCGTATTGTTTGGAAGACCGATGATTCGATGCTTGACCGTTTCAGCAAGGCACTTTTATTGGTTTGTATTATTGGAATAGGTACGCAATGTATTGATGCTGTTACTTACATGTACTAACAGAGCAGTTCCAAGCCCGAATTGAGCGATTAGGGAAACTGGGTTTATTCTTTGTTCTTCAGGAAACTCATGGTTCTTCAAACGTTGACCATATTTTTTGGCATATTCACTAATTCCTCGTCTATTAGCTTGAATGATTTGTCGAAATTTGGACATGCCTAAAAATATGCATATAGTAGCAGCGTAATAGAATAGTAAAAAGAACGAATTAAATGAAAATAGTACGATTATGGGTCTACGATCATGCCTCAATTCTTCACCTGCACTACAGTGTCAGTTTTTGTATAATGCATACATTATTCTGACATATTTCATGGCTATCCATCATCTGACGTGGGACACTGGAAAGAAAACTTAGCTTTGAGGAGTCAACATCCCCATGGTTTACTTTTTTGCTACCATAATTTATGCAGATGCAAAATTTTCTTGCATATTCGCCACATAATCTGTGTATCGCCCACGCTCTTGAATTGCACTAATTTCTCTCATTTTCCTGCAAGCCATGTTTGAGCTTTAATGCGCTATGTCACAAAAAACAATCCTGATATTCAAGTACATGGAATCGCTTATGTGCTTTTTTTTCGGGTGCAAATTTACCCATCAAAAACAGATGAAGAAATAGCGCATTGGTCAATTTGTACCCTGATTAAACAGTAAAGTTGCATGGATTTACTGCGAAAAGTCTGGGATGACTTGATTTATTTCGTAGAATAAAATCCAACCATAACCTGGAGGAACAGGCATTTTAGTTGAATCGGAGAAAGACTGGATTTCATGTGCCTATAAACGATGGAATGACGAGCAGTGTTTATGATGACCATTTTACTTTGGGTAACCGATTACAAAATTTACAGGATTTTGAGCACCTTGACTATTTTTGAAAATTTTATTTATTTTTAGTAGCATATATCCGATTATCATAGTAATTTCCTATGTTGCAAGGCACTCATCCTAACCCGGGAGACAATACTATTTGCTTGCAGCATTGGCGCCCCCTAGTTAGAATGAGAATATTCTGCCGTTTTTATTTTAATGACATTCGGGAATATTGTACTAAACTTCACTAGACCCTAGTGTTGTTTGGATGATATAATCTTTCCCAGTTTTCGATTAGACCGAGCCTTCCCAAGTTATTACCTAACGTTACATCCTGGCTTCAAGGTACAGGTAACGTTACAACCTGAGTTGAGTGATGGTCATGCATGCATTTGGTATTCAACCTGTGATGCCGGCATGAAAACGGTACCTGTAACCACTTAAATAACCAGCATTGATATATAAGAAGGCAAGAATATTTATTTAACCCACTTACCTCGGAAGATCCCCATCCTGGTTTAAACGTCAAAACCCCTGCCAACTTCCAGAGCTTCTCTGTAATGGTTTGGAACTCTTGTTTGTTGTATTTTGTAGAACGGAGTCATATTATTTATGTCCGGGAATATAATATTTTCATACCGTATTTTTTTTGTATTTTATTTATTTTTTTTTGTATAACTATTACATAGTACAGACCATTTATGAATTAAATAATTATAATTTTTAAAGGTTTCTTGCGACTGCCTTTAATCATAATAGCATAGACAGAAAATTATTTAGGGGCACAATTTTTTAAATTCAAACAATGCATTGCAGTTAAAAAATATCAGAAAAATTATTTGAGAACAAAAATTCTCACTTCAATGACCGAATGTCACAAAATGAGTTATGAAAAAGTGATTGCGCACTGGAGATGAGCGATAATTCGTGCTTTATTTTGTAAATAGCATAATCATTCTAAATTAACATTTTTCTTTTTTTTCGCAATAGTTACTATAATATACTATAAGAATATACTATACTACTATAATAAACTATAATATACTAACTATTGTTTTCACACTCCTAACTTTTCAGGAATCGTTTGAGGGCTCATTCCCCGGCGCCCTCTCCAATGGATCCGCTAGTGCATCAGTTGCAAATCAGCAATGAAGGCTGTGACTTACCATTTTTCTCATTTTGGCTGTGCATGGGCCTTGTGGGGGAGGAAGCCGTGATCTACGTTTTTTATTATTATTGAGGCTTTCGCTCCAAAGCGAAAGTCTTATTTAAATTCTACGTTTTTTTATTATTATTAATATTGTGATCTAATATTATGCTAGATGGCTCTAACATCAAAGTTACAAGATATAAAAAAACTTGGGAACGAAAAGAGTGTATATACGGCTATCATACTGATTTGACACAGTCCGGACATGAATGAACGAAAAATAACCTCAAGATACCAAAACTTGTCTGTTCCATACATATATCATTAAGTAGGTCAAAAAGAGTGTAAAGATAGGCCTAGATACTGATTTGACATAGTCCTGGGATGATTAACCCAAATATAATATATAAACACATAACTTCTGTCACATGCATAATATATCCATAATATATCATTAGATGGATCAAAAGAGTGCAAAGATGGGTTTTGGTATTGATCCGGCACAGTCCTGAGTTGAATAAACCAAATATAATTTCAAGACACCATACCTTGTCTGTTCCATGTATGGCCCATGTATATATTTTTGGGTAGAAAAAAAAGAGTGTAAAGATGGGCTTTACTGGTGATTTGACACAGTCTTAAGATGAATAATCGAAATATAATTTTAAAGCTCCATAGTGTATAAACGGGGTTTGTTACTGACTTGGCACTGTTGAGAGATAAATAACCCAAGAATAATTTCAAGAGACCATACCTGGTCTGTCCCATGCATTGCCCACACATATATCATTGAATAGATCAGAAAGAGTGCAAATATATGCTTTGCAACTAATTTGAAATATTCCTGAAATAAATTATTCAATTGCAATTTTAACACTCGACATCATGTCTGTCCACTACATATATCGTTGGGTAGAGCAAACAGAGTGCAGTATATGCTTTGGAACTGCTTAGACATAGTCCTGAAATAAATTATGCAATTGCAATTTTAAGACCCGACAACATGTCTGTCCAATACATATATCGTTGGGTAGAAGAAACAGAGTGCAATATATGCTTTGTAACTGATTAGACGTAGTTCTGACATGAATAATTTAATTACAATTCCGAGACAACGTATACTGTCTGACGCATGCATGGTCCACACATAAACCATTCGATAGGCCAAAAAGAGTGTAAATATATGCTGTGAAACCAATTTGACATAGTCCTGATATATGTAATTCAATTGCAATTCTACATCATGTCTGTCCCATGCATGGCCAATGCATATATCTTTGAATAGATCATAAAGAGTGTAAATATTTGCTCTGAAACTGGTTTGACATAGTCCTGACTCAAATAAACCAATTGAAATTTCGAGACTCCATATTATGTCTGTCTTTTCCATGACCCATGCATATATCATTTATTTGATCAAACTGATTAGATATACGATTGACATAAATGATCCAAGTGGTAGTTGAGGCCTCCACATCTTGTTTGTAACTTACATGACCCACACATATATCATTTATTCAATAAAAAAGCGTTCAACGGTGTGCTTTGGGTTGATTTAACACATTCTTGAAATGACTACTCCATTCCTAATTTCAAGACATCAAATCCTGCATGTTCCATGCATGGCCCATAAATATGTCATTGACGTGAGCAGATGTGTGTAAAAACAAGTTTGAGACTGATTTGATCCATACATGGTGTATATATGATTTCTTTGGATTATAGCGGTAGCATGCATTGCCTGATTTAATATAATGACAAGTGAACTTTGATTTTTGCACAACTTTGTTTGTCAGCTAGAATCTTGGTCCAGAAGTGTGTGTGCTGTAAGACCTCTTTTAAATCATGCATGAGTACTCCTAAGGGATCCAGTGATGACAGTATTTATCATAGTCAGGCGGAGGTCTTCGTAGTACTGTGTACACAGTTCTAGTTTCGGTCCGAATTACACTCACATATTAATCGAAAATATTCCGTTTAATAGCTGAACAGGCATCTGCACCCATAGAGCCTCAAGTTTCGTAGGAGCCCGAAAGCTTTGTACGTTTCAAATTGTCAAATGTTTGGTCTGACAAATTCGTGCAACATTAATAATTTGCGTGTTGTGCTTGTTGTTTTTCTATCCGGTGTTCACGTGCATGTATTCCCCGTGTTTTGAACAACATTCGCAGTTTTGCGTGTTCCACTGAATCCTTCCGATCATGAATTTTTTTATGTGTGTGTATTTATATTTTTTCGTTGTTACTTGGAGAATTCGAAATATATATGTCGTTGTTTATATATTATTTTTCTTTCAGAAAAAATATTTTTTAAAAACATTAAGTGACGACTTCATATTCGATTCAGATGTTAGAGAAAAGGATAAAAATTTCGAGATTACTTCTGATATTAGATTTTGAAAAACACGAATCAATTTTGAATAATATTTTATTCGTCTTTCATATATGAATTAGGGAAACAGTTCTTTCGCTTCGCATGTATTTTGCCGAAGTAAAACAGCGTTACTCTGCACCTGGTTTACTTGGCGTCTTCGATAACAGCACATAACAGGACTAGCGGATAAAATTCTTGGCAGTCTTATGGTATTTGAAACTCACTCCTGCAAATGTTGCATTTAATAAGACAGAATTTAATAGACCTTAGATAAATAGTTATAATGACAGGTGTTTATCTCCACCATAAACAATCGTACCTTATACACACACGGTCAACATTCTAATTCATAAACCAATTCGCTGGATACCTCACCTTCAACCTCTACTCGCGTGCCAGGTCGCGGTTCCCTATATTTTTTTATGTCCTATTCTCAACGTCTCTACCCGCGGAAATAAAAAAATGCCGTACACTGTATACTACATCATTCGCTCCAGTAAAGCACCTCCGACTTCATGCTCATCGTTTTCTGTACTTCCTTCTTCGTGACATGGCTACAACCAATAGACCCCAAGTAGTATTTTAATATTATCATTTAACACAACAAAGGCCGTCGAGGTATTAGCGTTCAGTAAGAAGAAGCTAGGCACGCCAAAATTTATTATCCAAAACTCCGAGATAACACAAAATAGAGAGGGACAACGCTATTATCGGGCATCATTAAAAGCGTAAATACACCAGTCATAATAATATCATATTGTTACAAACGGGCAGTGGTGTATCTAAAAACTTGAAGGGAGTGGGGGGAATTAAAGAAGTGGTAAAATAATAATGCTATAACAAGGGCCACAAGCAATTATTTCGGTTTATATCTGTATCCTTTGCGATTCCGGATAAAGCTCTAAAAAATTCTTCCAGAGGCACAAAATCTTCCCTGAAAATTGAATTTCAGAGTAAGAAACCAACTAAACATTGAACAGAAAAAACAATGCATGAGCTAATTTCAGATTTTCGCCACCCTCGCCAAACACGCTTGTGCAGACGAGGCATGCCCGATGCACAATAGCCATACAATTACAGAAAAAATTCTATTAATCTTGCCATGCCCTCCCCCTTTGAAGTCCAAAAGATACCCATCATCGCACCCCTAGCACCATAATGTAACATTGCCTCCTATAACGTAACCCGCTACCCCGAAGGTATTACTGTTCAATACTTTTAAAAAAGACTTTCCCACGTTTTTCAAATGGAGAAATTTTGACTAAGAGTCTTGAATAGTGGAAAGCTGACATTCCAGGTTACAGGTAGAATATTCGGTCACAGTAATTAGCATTATCCCCCAATACAGCGTCCAAACTTAGAAAAGCAAAATAATAGTGGCTCAATTCTGTTTGGAATGTTTTCGACTCGAAGAGTGCATTTGCCGGAAATGGTACTACATTTTTGTAGTAGCTCTTTGCAATATAAATGGCCATTAATTGTTTCTTTTGAGGTACTGCTTCCGCCCACGCAGCCAATAAAAATAAAATACTATCAATTAAGTGACATTTTATTGAAAGATTTTAAATTTGAAACCTGCTCGAGTTCTAAATGAATTGAGACTTTGCGATTTCTATGTAACATATTCTTTGGTGTTGTCTTTATAAAGATAGCATAGATAAGAAAATCATGCACGCTACAGATTTATGCCATCCGGCTGCCCATAACAATGGCATTTTACACAATCGAAATAAAATCAAACAGGTATCCATGAACCATCCTGGTCATACAGGGTGGGGGGGGGGCTATCTAAAAGAAGAGTACGATATGACACTAAGTATTCAGAGCGTCACAATAACACTTTTATAAATAGGACTCTAAAAACTGAAATTTTCTGCACTACGTTAAAACATTCCTAGCATCAATAGCAATAAACAAAAAATTGCAAAAAAATGAATCAATAAGTAAAATGGTTGAAGATTTTGGTGCATGAATAGCACCGTAACAGTTGGAAGAAGTATAGTTCGTCATGGCACTGAGTGTAAAAGTCCAATAACTCCAATAACTATACATTTAAACCCACATATTATCCAATCAGAATCAGGAATCCAACTAATTCAGACAAATACCTGATGTGGACTTGTGGATCCGATAAGTTTTTTTACCAAAAATTTCACTGGATATGTTAAGATTACATGTATTTTCAACCCGCTTCCGTTTATATATTGAAAACGATAGAAATTTATTAAAAACCGTTTTGTGAGTTTGAGATTTGATTTAGAAAATGAATATATCTAAGCCACATACCCAATTGGGAAAATTTTTTCCCAGCATGAGTCACATATGGATAGTGTCAACGAGACACGTTCATTCGTCATGCTGACAAAATAACATTTCTGACATGGAACATCAGTGACTCACATTTTACTAAACATTCTTCCTGATTTTGAATCATGCAGAAAAATCAGAATATATCCTGAATTAGTCAAATGCGACAAAATTTATTTAATGTCGCACAATGACAACATAGCAATCAACTCTAAAAAATAAGTACTCGGGTTATTCAAAATGCATCAAATCAACTATTCCATTATACATTTAAACATTAATTCCATTTTTAACAAATGTTACATTCATCTCAGGCGCCGAGTGGCATTGAGAAAAAGGCACTGTATGATAGCATCTATGTAAACATGATATGTATATGTCATCACGAAAGGCAAGACGTACAGCACTTCTTCACTGCATCCCTGGCGAATGGAATGTATGAAATTGAATACCAGGAAAAGGCCAGGAATTGTAGAATACAGAATAAAAGACAAAGTGCTCCAATCTTCCACTGTTTGAAATGAAAAAATACAGATTTTATGTCTGAAAATTCTACAGGAATAATACATTATAGTTTTGGGCATTTTGAATCGGATATTTGACTAAAAAGGCCGCACTGTTTTAGTGCAACCCGTCAGTATTCTGCCTGATCAGTCTGTCAGATTGTTTATGATTGAAAATCCAAAAATTTTACAAGTTACAGAAAAATTTTCATATAAATTATTGTTTGCCTAATGACATGTCATATTCCGAATATCCACATCATGGTGGCAGTATCTTGATTTTCTTCGACTGTTCAAAATGTTCACGTCAATATCGCCGGGTGACCAAAAACCTAACTAAACATTTCATCAGTTCTAGACAATAATATAATAAAAATGAATAAATAAAATATAAAATCTTACCCAAAGTCCTGCACATAAAGTCAGAACGAGCATCACCTGTGAATATATAACATTAAATCAGATTGATTTTTGAAAGGTCATTTTTTTTTGTTAAATGCAGGCCGCTGATGAATTTCGCCTATAAGAGCACTAGCGGTTCCAGGGGGCACCACGTCACCCCCTGCCAAAAAAAAAGTTTTCTGAAAAATTAAGAGTACAACTAATGGAGTAACATGAATAAAGTCAATTTGAAATGATTATTTAGGTTAAACTAATTAAAAAAATTCCATGGGTTGATTTATTTATTTATCTGCCAGCTTTCCACACTCAATAAATCAATTATCCACACTAAGTTTACGATTGCATGATGCCAAGTCAAAATGTGACAGGTTTTAAGGTTATTACCACAGCTAACAAAAAGTCGATGATTTTGAACCTTAAGGAAAAATTTTATCTCTCTGGAAAGGTAACTAACTATAGGGTATTCAAAAATTCACTATACAAGGAGAATATAACGTGTCAACACTTCAAATCAACAAAATTGCTGCATAAAATTTGCTGTACTGACATTGCTTCAAAATGAATCAATTTCAAAATATTCAAAAAATGAATTATAGAATACCTGACTATCCGGATAAGGATATCTCTACCCCGGGGCCATGAAATGGGCAGTCAAGTTTTTATCGATTCTCTTATTTTAATATATTGCAACTGCTGGATAAAACAATATTACACCCTAGTACTGTCTTTTGAGGAAAAAGAAAAATCAGAAAGAACAACTCACAAACATAACTATTGTAGCAATTATTCTCGTTTCTTTGAACATGCTGCTTATTTGTGCCATCGGACCTCTTAAAAATAAAGTGCTTGAAATTGCTGTGCATGTTCCTATCGTGTATAATACTGCGAATCCAGTCGTATTACCAAAGAATATCAATATTGCACCCTGAAATGAGAAACACATTAGTAAATGTTTTGACCATTGTCCAGAGCACTCTACTGTGATGGTCCGGTTTACGCCAGTTCCAGTTTTCTATTCACGGTCTGGTTAGTGATACTGCATTTTATAATCTTCTTCTTGCCAAGTAAATGGTTGTCAGTTGGTACTTTTTAGGTACAGCCTCCCTCCTTGAAGTGAATTTCATTTTAAAAAAACATCACAAGTAAAGTGTCAATGTGATGCCAACTGGTCAGAAATGTCAACCCAATCTGAAATTTTCTTGCTCAAACGTTATTTCTCAGAATGGGGACATTCTATAAGTAGATGATCTCTTTAAGTAAAGTGAAACCTCTTACCACAACAGACAAGAGGATTCCAATACCACAACAAACAAAAAATCCTGTAACTCTAGTTTGCCAACTTAACGATGGACATAAACTATCTCCACCTCCAGTTACCTGAAACAAATAAAAATATTGTTAAGTGCAATTAATGCTAACAATAGTTTTTTCAAAAAATAATTGTTTTGCCATTTCAAATCAAAAATATATTTTTATTTTTCAAGAATTTTAGACACCATAGATATAAAGGCTTAGCGACACCACATCTTTCATAACCAAATCGAAATTTTCGTTCCTGCATAATTAGATACCTTGGTTTTCTTTAGGTGAAATATCTCCAAAAAATTGTTACTACACCAAACATTTTCCAGCCACTAATGATATTTCCATTTTCCACCCTATATATATCCTGATAAAATAGAATAACTGACAGTTTTCCACACAACCACAACTTCACACATTTCCAATGCCTGACTGACTTGTTCTTCACTCTTTTTTTACAATGGATTGTCTAACTATTTCTGGTCATTCTTCAGGTCAGTAATGCCTAGATGAGAGCGTGAGAGCTTTTTTAATAATAATTCTATGTTATTCAAGGTAATACCAGGCTAAGTTTTGATATTTATGTACTGTTTACCTCTATTTTCCCAGTGTGTGTGTTGTGCGATGCTAAGCGAATGCACCCCGAATGTTTTAAACCGTATTTAAAGTTTTAATTAATTTCTAAGTCTTTCATTTCTGTTTGAATTTTGATTTTGGTATGTTTGTGCTAAATATAGAGAAATAAATATGACTTATTTCATATGGGAAGAATATGCTTTGAAAATTGGCAAAGAAAATGAGATAGATATTAATCGCGTTCCTTGAAAACATTGCATTATTCATGTTTGCATTTATTACCGCAATGAATTATGATAGCATGGTATAAATATTTAATAGGTAGTGATTATCACTAATATATTTTGGGATACAAATAATATTAGCATCGGATTTAAGATGAAATTAGAACCAAAAGAGTCTAAAACAAATATTGAAATATTTCAACATAAAAACATCAGACTATACCAAATTTTGATTTTTTCAAATCCTTATAGCTACAAAATAGTCTGAATAACGGGTGAATGGTGAATAATTACTCGGTACATTTAAAGCAGTCAATCACCCCCGATTAGCGTTAACAATGAGCGATTTTGAGGAAATTGTTTTTAAATTCTCTTCTTCTGTAGACATTTTCAGGTGTGTAGGTTGAGATTCTGTCAGCCCATGCTAGAACAGCAATTAAGAATTGATTTTTTAAGATAACTATAAACTGACTGTATATTATATATTTTTATAAAATTAAAATTTCATATTGTAAAATTTGACAAGATGCTGCTGCATAACAGCCAGAATATTCACTAAACATTACTTTTAATTATCTGAAATCCGAATTCTGGAAATGCACAGCCCCCCAGTGTGGCATAATAATAGTTTTCATCGGGTGTCTGAAACGTCCATGTAATTTTCTTTGGGTGGTCTAAAAGCACCAAAACCATCAGCACTGCTATTTCATAGCAGTATTGATGATTTTGAACCTTTGTTAAATTTTCCTCTGAAGGAACCATTTTCTTCAGGTGTCTGAGTAGCAGAGTAGCTGGCATTCTGCCAGTCCGCAATAAATATAAAAATATTCAACGTTGAAACATCAAATATCCTATTTAACAGCTGTAACTGAATTTAACTCATTGTACTTTACAGAAGGATCACGAAAGTCGCTGAGAAAAATTATAACTACGACGAATTTTATCAACATAAATAGAAAGAAATAACAACTCTTCGAATGAAGCATTTTTTTAAAAACACTACGGTACCTGCTACGCGAAGGGTTTCACCCATTAGTTTTAGGCTCTATAGCTGTTGAACAGTAAGATCACATATTCTATTGGCCTTATTATGGCATCTCATAGTTAACCGAAACGGTATAAATTTTTAACAGCTGTATCAAATCATGTCCTTTGTAACAACTAATGAAGAAAATAAAAAGCAGTCTGAGAATTGGATTATAAGACTCTGTCTTACATTCGGTGAGTATTCATGTCATGTATTAACCAGAAGAATGTAGAATCGGTATCAACAACTCTGTCACATTTGCACAGTTATATTTTTAATAAGCAATGTTTGGATTTGCAAACACTATACATTGTCTCTTTATACACGGAAATGGTGAAACTTTGAATACAAAGAGTAAGGAAGATACTTTGGATGACATAGTTGTACAAATCAACCATCTACAACAAAGACTACCGGTATCTAAACCAAATATTCTGCTGCATAAGTATATACCAAGGCACAACATTGTCATAAAATAGGAAGGAAATATAGGAAAAGAATTAGTGCACTCTACAAGGAAGTGAATCATTGAAGTAGTGCACTATAATATATCACAAAAGTGGCATACCTATTTATGGATGTCCAAGCAACTTTTATCAAGTTTAAATCAGTGGCAGGTCTTGTGGTATATCAGCGAATTCAATAAAATTAATTTTCTTTTTAAAATACGACATTGACAAATGATTTTGGTTCAAAAAGAGCAAATATGCTCAAACAGCTTAATTATCTTAAATTTTCAATTTAACTTTGAAAGAAAATTGAATGTACAATACCATTCAAACGAAATTCTGGCTCATATTCCCCAGTGCCATGTTGTCCACATTTAAATTGGATTATATAAATCTGTACTATTTTTATTCTGTGAAAGAGGATTTGGCTCATTAAGCTCATACCATGACCTTTTGTGCATAACTAGTGACAAGTCGCTCACTTCAGACCAGAAGTTTGGGAAAGAATTTTTATCAAACCAGTACTTGATTTCCATAAACATAGGCTAGCAGAATGTCTGCCAGTCTGCTACTCAGACAGCCAAAGAAAATGATTGTGTAAAAAAGTTCAAAATCATCAATACTGCTATGGAATAGCAATGTTGATGGTTTTGAAGCTTTTTTGTCCATTCCAAAGAAAATGACATGAACATTTCGGACACGCGATGAAAATCAAGATTCTGTCATGCCGCCTGAATGTCTTGTGTTATGGCATTGTGTACATAAGATAAAATTTTATGTCTACTTTGATCAAATCCATGACATATTATTCGAATGTAGGTATCCACTGACTAATCACAAAACTGAGCATATTTGTCTTCAACTATTTTATACCCCAACAAATTGGAAAAAAATTATAAGCTTTCATTTTTATGTTAAAATAACTTTCACAGTTCACACCATGCGAGATTCTGCTATCTCAACAAAAACACCGAAAGACGATGAAAGACTGAAGGTGGAAGTTTAAAATCACATAACATATTTTTTACTGCAATGTGCGAACCACAAAAAAGAGAAAAGGCATACAAAATTAATGATCTTTAAAAAATTCAGTTATGTCGATTGCGGACCTGCAGAGTATGAATGAGGAATGAAGAGATCCAATAGAAACCATGTGTTGGTGCACATGATGTAAAAGCACTTTAGCAATAGGAGAATGTTACAGTTTGAAAGAAATACAAACACGTATCCAACCAGAGGACTTCGACTAACCTGACCGTGCTTTACCTATAGATGTGCAAGAGCTCAAACCATATTGCATAAGAAGTAGAATATTTTGTAAAGGACATTGAATATGTTGAAAAGAGTGATGATTGTTCTAATGTATTTCTTGCTAGTCTCAAAAGGCTACTAATCAGAAACCAGAAAAAGGTAAATAGTTTTATCATGGACCAAAGCAGATACCACTGTACTCCTCTATAGCGGTCCACTTCTCTATAGGAAATTTTCTACTTGAAATTGTAGTTGCTGATGGTTCTAGCTTTTTGGTTTGCCATGTAAGTACTCCTTGGTTGGTTGCTCTTAGGTGCTGCTTCCAGCCTTGCTTTGAGTCATAAAAAATATGATATTTGATTGATGCACATACCAAAATGTTTTCATATAAAGGCACCAGAAAGTACCCGAGAGACAAAAGATCACTTACTCTGCTCAAAGAAACCCAAAGAAAAAATAGTTCCCAGAAAAAAATTCAACAGCTAAGCAATTTTCTGGATTACAATTATGGGAGGTGTAAAATATCTCATGTATGGCAGTAAAAAATGAACCGTTTCAAAACCATTATAGTTTAATGATTCAATCGAATAAAGACAAACAGAATCTTGATCACTTCAGCCACTGAAAAAACAAGATTCCATTACCCTGCCAAGTGCAACTAATTACACCAAAAGACATGCCAATAACATGCGTTGATCTGATGTACGGATGTAAGTTATACACAACATGCCAACAAGAAACGATACAGTTAAAACATGGTAATTTGTCCTCAAATGTGTATTGTAGCTTGTCAAATTTATATTGGATTCCAGATAATTTTTTGCATTTTATGGCATTGTGTGCAATGACATATCAGGAAGATACTGAAATTTATAGGGCAAATATTGTAATTCATTTTTGATTAACTGTAGTAGTAGTAGTAAATCACAAATTCATTTTCAGGCATGATATATAGATGACCTATATATCATGCCTGGAAATCAATTTGTGTTATAGATGGCATGTATCTTACGGAGTAACCCGTCTAAAACCTATGCTTCGTCAGTGGAAGTCATTAGGCATGAAATCTCTTGAGTGCTTGGACTTACATCTCCACCTCCTAGTATATGAGATTCTTCATCCTCATCTTGACCGTTGAGAACTTTCCTCAGAGAATCCATTTTATTACAAGTTATTCAGTTCAAGAATTGAACTATGTAAATCCAAACAAGTGCAAGTGTATATCTAGTTTCAATTCTTAGAAATTGTATCTATTTGTCTAAATCCTGGTTTTGATTATAAATTCACAGGGCATTTTATTCACACGGAATACAGACACAGCCAGCTTCATGCACTATGGAGACTACAAATAAAACAAAGATGGACGTAGGATAGGGTTCAATTATGGGGTTCAAACAGGTTCAAAATAAGCCCGGTACTAGAAATTTGAACCCTTGCCAGTAGTGCCAGTGTTACTGGCATATTGTTTATTACTCGTTTTTAACCGAATTTGCAAATATCACTAAATTTGAACCCATACTTGTTGAAATATTTAATTCGAACCCTGCGACAAGATGCAGTAATTTAAGAATTATCCTTCGAAGTTGAATTATTTAACTTCAATATTCTTTCTGCGGTCTTATTGGGGAAGGGTTGCACTTTCGGGTATGTTTGTTTTCGAATTGCACCTTAAGGTTTGAGACTTTCTCAGAATTAGCTATACATTTTTCACACATTTATCTAAAAGGTCAATATCATCTAAAATGATTTATGCGATATGATTGAATAAAATTAACATCGATAGGCAGTACCTCATTAGATATAAGTAGAACTCTATATAGATTGCATTTGAAGATTGATTGAGGTCAACTGGAAATTATCTTAAATAATAGGAGGGATTTATTCCCAAAAGGATGCCAATGGTTACCTATGCAAAATATTAAAATAAATGATAGACCAATAACACATCCTGGACTAAACAGAAACCCTCTCAAGTGCGTAACTATTTAAAGATGTGATTAATCAGAACAATGTTTGTTGCCGAGGCGCGGACCATCCGTGACTCATGCCTGACAAAATAATATTTCTGATTGGGTCTGCTCTGGATGGGGGCAATACTAACAATTGACAAAACTATCTAGAATTTTTCACCAAATCTTTAATAACACAATGATTGTGGTCCAGTCTATCTACTTTATTCACAATTCATCACTTAAAAGGCAATGGTGCAGTTCTACAAAACTTCTAACAACTAACATGCTACAAACGCCAGGCAAGAAAAAATAAGAAGAATATAATGAGAGTACGGAATTCAAAAGAAGGAAAAAACATGCAATTGTAATTCTAAGAAACACTACACCAAGACAGGAAAACTATGACACGTCAGAAGGCATCAATTATTCTGAATATTCAATACAGTATTATGTTTATTTTTATCTCAGTATCTATGCAGGCTAAGCCTCTTGGTATTAAAAATTATTGATGTTTAATTATATTTCCTGCAACAGGAAGTTAAACAGGCGTAGAAAACTAATTGATAAAGATTGCAATGCACTCTCTGAGTAACTGGCAGAACGTTTAATTCTGTGCTGATAGTAAATAGCCAGGCAGTTTAGTCGTTGTGATAGAACAACAGCAAAAATGAATGATATCATTTCTTTGGAAATCTATGAAGACACAGAATCAGCTTGGTTTTATATTATTTGGCTACTAAATACTGACTAGTATTAATTTTAAAAGATAATCTTTATTAGAAAAACTTCACTAAGCTATATGTTCAACTAATGGTTCAGCAATGTGGTTATCCAATACATATCATTGATGTCCTGCAAGTAGAAGCTGAACATTATTCCATATGTTACTGCACCCGGATACAAACAACGCATTTGTGACTTGCCCTTTTCAATGTTCAATTGTATATTTATATTACTGTACCGACAATAACCACTTATTAGGCTTAGAAAAAATATAAAGGATATAACTACTGATGTGTGTGTCAATACTTCGATAACTCAAATGTGATATTATGGTTAACAAAACAAAAGATTTTAGACAATAAGCCAAAATAAATAAACAAAAATTCAAAGAGTAAATAAGACGATGGTTGGCAAGATGGCAAGATCAGTAGTGAATGGAAATGAATCATTTCACATTCTTATCAATGAGTCATGTGACATATCAATTATTAGAGTCTTTCTAAGAACCCAAAACAAGAAAGTCACATGAGACAATAGTCACATGTTTATGCTCGACGAAACATGTTTAATTGGATATGATCATCTCTAATATAAAAATTATGTTATAAAAAATTTAGTGTGAATAATATTTGAAATTCACTTTACTACATTGTCATATTTCATACATTCAAAATAAAGAATATTTGTCCCAGTTGTAGCAAAATCATGATTTAGGTCAAATTTTACTTCAAATTTAGTCATTATAAAATATTCGATAAGAAAATTGATTTCAATCAGAAGTCTAGAATATCAAGCATTTGAGAAAGGACATATTCAATTATGGACATAACGATATACCCTTCAGCAAAGCCAGCATAATATCAGTGTATGCACGGCTCACGCCACTAAGATAAAGTTGTTTTATATCAATATTGCCATTCATTGATTGAGTGATTGCCACCAGGGAAATTCATAGTGAATCTAATTGCTCAACCGGTGATGTGCAAGCGATATTTTTTTTCTGCCATTCATTATCAAGAATATAGACAACCATCTATTTATCGTAAAGGTTGGCATTTTATATTGATAACACAGATGTTCAGAGACAATAAATGAATATGATATTCTTGATAGATATATCAAGTCACATTTCAGTGGAAAATTTAATTCAATTTCAATACAAATACAGAATATCATCAAATTCAATTGATCTAGAAACTGGAATATTCTGTTTCTCGAGCATACTGTATTGTGATTTTCGACTGAATTTTTTTTACCCATAGCTTTGATAAGGAGATATATATATTATTGAAATTCAAATATTGTTTTAATATTTTGACTGAGAACATGAATAAAAATCCTATATCAGTCTGGTACAAGTACCATAAAGAATACAGTGTGCCGAAATCAGAAATATTGCCAGCATTAGCCATCGTCCCGTTTTAAGGGTTAAGGTGTTTCGAGAAAAACTTACCGATGATACAAGTCCATCTTCACCACCATCCTCAGTACCGTTTAAAACGTTTCGGAGTTTGTCCATTATTTTCTGGAAATTCCAAAACAGTGTAGGATGCAAATTACTCAACAAATTATCAAAATTAATATTATCAAGTTCAGAATTAGTGTACAAAGTGAAAAATATGAAGGCACTGCAATATGATTGAAAAGATGGCCTCAAATGAGCGTTAGGAAAAGGGTAAGCATGAAAAATATGAACAAGAAAGTCTTCTAGAATAAAAACATCCAGAAAGTTTTTTTTCAACTCTTCGTGATTTCGTTTCTATACATTCTATGATCTCCTTTACTGATTATTGTTGAAAAACCAAATCAGGGAGTTAAAAAAAATTGTTGGATGGATGTATGAAACAAAACTTCCCAATTGATAATTAACAAACCTTGTTAATTAAAAAAAAATTTCTTGCTGTAAAAAATGAAATTTCAAGCAATGAGAAAAATAATAGGAAACGCCATGCAATGTCCTCGAATTCATCAGTTCATTTTTCTATGAGGCTGTAATTAATTCTTTATCTTATACTGTATATTGCATGCAAGCAAATCCGGGAGTCTCAGCTTTCTACAACAGGGGAAACACAAAATTAAAGAGGAATATTAGTAATAACAATTACTTGATTATTAAATTTACAGTACCATATATCTATGATTATACATCTTTCAAATCTGGCTTAATAATTCTGAACTGGATTTCTTTATACTGTATATATATAAAATTACTGCAGAAACCTCTAAGCTCAAATTTGAAACTTCTTACGACTTTTTATAGTCATTTCTATCCAGCTTATTCATTTTTTTTTGTTCAAGTACTATGCGAATTTCAGACCACAAAAAATAACGCTCAGAACCGTACTTTTACATTTTGGAACATTACTGCATAAGGACTACTTTACCGATATCTTTGTCATTTAAAAAACTTGTTCAACACCCCCTCATTTAGGGTAGTCCAGTCTTTTCTGGTAACTATTTATCAGGACTGACAAAAAAATTTAATGGTCCTCATTAAGACGATTTTAGAAGTTCAACGTAATCACTTTCAGTCGGCAAATTTTCTCCAGTTTTATTCAAAAAACATTTAAAAGTACTTTACTTATGCTGTATGAGGTTCTTTATCAAAAAGTTGAAAACTGGCTTTAGAATGGTCCCACACAGGTCAAAATCGTTATTGAAAACAAGTGCATTGAATGAAAAAAAAAACAGAAATATTCATAAATGAGAATTTTTATGATGTGATGATCTTTCATCAAGATGAACTAATTTTTTAAAAAATGCGCAAAAAATGTTTCATTTATGACATTAAAAAGGGAACTGAAAAAAGGGATCTGAACAGTGTTTATTTTTTCACACAGCAACCTAAAATCAATGCTAAACAATGAAGAGCTGAGAGGGTACCTATGCTGTATGAAAATAAAATTCAAAAATGACGATTTTAGGGTTACCGGTACTATGATTACATTTAATGCTTCCAAAACAACCTTCTAACCCTGAACCTGCCAACTGTCCATCTCTGAACATATTTGCATTACAGATTAATACTGAATAACACTGAACAGGTTTTAATACAGAATACAGCATAAAACTGTTGGTCAAAATCTGGACTAGAACGGAGCAACTGCTTGTAGCACCAGCATCATCACAGATATTTTTTTTTTATTCATTATGCACCTTTCTTGCGATATTTAAAGCATCCAAAGCACCAAAATGGTACGGTTTCGAAATAATATATATTCTAGCTTAGCTGCTGGGCTGAACGACAACCTATCCTGTATCTGTCCAGGCAACTGTGCAGTGTGCGGATGGATTTATCAAACGGTTTCAAGCACCCGGAAGAAATAAAAAGTATTACGTTAATATTTCGATTTCAATCACCAAATCCAGGAACTTGTATATATTAATTTCTATATAAATACAGCCGCCGCGGCAAAAGATCTTCGTTGGAAGGGCCGACTAAACGACGGAAAGAAAAATCGAAAAGCAAAATTGGCAGTTTTATACTAAAGAGTACACAATTATCATGGTCTTAATGCAAGCTATAAGATTTTTGCTGAAATAACATATTTTAACGATGATTTAACTCGGGTATCAAGAAAGAACGCACCGTGTTCGGCGTATTCTGAGAACCTAATCTTTATTTTTGCGCATTACGAATGGCCCTTACTAGTGATGGCAACCGAGTTTTTTCTTTAGCTAGGTAAGGAAAAATAAATTCATCACAAAACTAGATAAAGTATTACTAGATAACTCAGTTTCATTTTCAAAACTAGGTAGTATCTTCATTAAAACTAGGTAATCGTTGTTTGGCTGCATTCATACACTTCAAGCTTAAAATTTTTAAATAAAATATTTTGGAGGCTATTTTGTAAGGAAAATATTATTACCTATTCCCATTTTTGAAAATAAACTCGGTAAACTAAGTATACTAGGTAAACTAGGTACTTTTACCTAAAATTGCTAGCACTAGACCTGACCCTACTACGCATGGAATTTTTTTTATAAAAATAGGGCTCTTATTGTAAATCACCATAGAACAGACAATTTTTTTTTTGATAAATGGGATTCCAGGGCCTATAAAGGACAAACTACAATTAATTACAGCTGCGTTCCGAAGTCGCTTTGTAAATTTTCGAAATTTACAGATATATTTTTTCAAGATACAGCAAGAAATCCCATAAGAATCCGTTATCGAGCATCAGAAAATTAAACTGCATCTGGAATAAGGTTTGACGGCCAATAGTAACAACTGTTTGTGGCAATTTAGAAATAAAACAAAGTGGCTGATATACATTTAAAATGGGCATTTTTGCTGTGATTTCATAAACCACATTGTTATGAACTTTGAACACGAACATGCGAAAAGTATATTTGAATTGGTCACATATTAAGAATTTATAAACCACAATCTTTTAACAAAATTCTTTCAGAACGCGAATGCAACAATTTTCGCATATTTTTACCCGGATGCGTTTACAACAACAAAAAATCATCAACCGCCCTCGCAACCCATCAGTGGCCCATACATTATTTGATTGAGATGTCCACCACATAAAATACAAAACTTTCGCATGCTTTGATATACCTCACGTTGTTATCGTTCCCAGCAGGACTATAGGTCGACAGATGACGCTTGTTCCCAGGTTCAGAAATGTGAGCAATGACCAAGCAACAAATAATATTTGCACCTCTGAATCGACGACACCGCTGGTCATTTGTCACGCGTTTAAACAAATATAACTACGCGTTGATTTCATGCCTAATTAGGTCGGATTACTATTTCGAACGAAGTTTAATCAACTCTCGTTTGGAATTTTACATTCATCGAAATAGATCAACATTCTACAACAACTGGATGACCTAAGTTAATCTTATGTGTCTTGTCTCTCCATGGACTATTATTATTCATTTTGGCCGTATTTGTACTTCAAGAAATACTGAACTTCTTAATTATGGTAAACACCCAATTGTATTTAATCAACATCAATATTCGATAGTAAATTTACATTTATTATTTGGTGTATTGTATATTATATTAATATTTAATCTTAACATGTTAATGTATCCTTTGTTTGTTTATGATCGTTGATAATATGTATCGTACTTTTTCAATTTTATATGGACCTGGTAGTCTGGGAAAAAAGTATTCATTCCTATTTACTGAAGTCCCCCGCTGCCCAAATTCTTTGCTAATTTACTAATATTAGTAAAAGGAAGTAAAATTGCTATATATCGCCATGATAATCTGCATGACAGCGGGATGTATCTAATGGCGGCTTTCGCGCTTCTAATGGAGACACGAAAAGCGAGAGAAAATCTGTCCAGTGTTTGTATATATCAGTGGTCTCAGGCGGCTAGTTGACAGGGCTGGGTACAAAATGGGCCGGTTCGCACGAGTTGACTAGGACATGCCATGCTCGTAAATTTGAGTTACCTTATTCCTGACTTTAGTCAGACGAAACGTTACACACATACATTTGTGCAAGTGTGAAGCAAGACTTTAAACCTCTCTAGTTAGTCATAATCACTATCGCTACTGTATCCTTGCATGTACTGCGTACGGACTCACAAACATAAAGGCACATAGGAAGGATAATAAGTAGTTAGTCCACGTCCCTCAGCCAATAGCATACCTCAATTATTTGGCGATTTCGGCGTATTTATCAATTTTTCGTCATACGAATGGAAATAGCTTCCATTGCTGAAAAAACGCAAAGCTAAACTGGATTACGCCACCCTGGTGAGTTCCATCGGTAACTCTTACTCCCTGGTTCGAACTCTGCGTGGAATGCATGTTCTTAATGCTCCTACCAACTGAACTAACCATGAAGTCAAGAGATCCAGGTTGACTAATGCATCTACTGCTAGAGTCTTGAACCGATTTATAGCTGCACCAAACTGGCAGTAAACCAATGAGTAATCTGTCACAATATTTAATTAGATAATAATATTTATACCCTGAATTATAAGGAACTGATGTACTGATAGAAAATTCAAATTGTACAAGAAAATGCAATTGAAAATTAACCGATTCGAGGTTCTGTAATGAAACACTGTAGCTTTAGGAAACTTGATATTAACCTTCATAAAGGCACAATAGGTAAAAGCATCTTGCTTTGGTAAAGATGGTTTAAATTAAATTATCATTTCCACTTCTGTAATTAAATGAACACTTGAAGCAAATCTTGAAACGCAGCACTTAGAGCGTACTGCGCCGCATATGGTGTAACCAATATATGGTCCACACCTAAGAAATCGCGATTAAGATCAGCAACAAAAAATTATAAATTATAATGAAGAGAATAAACAACAGACTTTACTTCTTTCCATATTTATAAAAACCTTCTCCAGTTTTCATACCCAATTTACCTTCAGAAACCAACTTATTCAGAAGAGGACTTGGATTAAAGAGTGGGTTTTTGGGTTCAGCCTCATGCCAACCTTCTATGATGAATTTGCTTGTATCAAGCCCCACATAATCTAATAATTGAAATGGCCCCATGGGGTATCCAGCCCCCAATTTCATAGCAATGTCAATATCTTTCATAGATCCATGTCCTCTCTCGTAAAGTCTCACTGCCTCCAATAAGTAAGGAACAAGTAATCGGTTTACCAGAAATCCTGGAGTGTCTTTGCATGAGACAACAGTTTTCCCAAGCTGAAATAACACAAAAGTTATGATCATTATTAGTGTCATTGAGGCAGAGAACCCTTTAATTATAACAAATGTGTACAAATCAATAGGATAAGTATACGAGTATAAGATAAGAATAATAGATTACAAATCAATATTCATTTTTTCTTTAAATTTTAAAATAGATTTAATTGTAGGCGTGGATGTGCTTCTTTTCCTAATTTTTTTTCTCTATTATTCCTCTGCCTTATGATTTACTAATTATGCTACTATATTTCATCAAGCACTGATTAGACAAACGACGAAGCTGCATGTCGTTTTCAAGCCATCCTCACCAAAGTGTCTACATATGTTTTAAATCTAGAGGAAAATGCACAGGGAGAAATTTCGTAAGTCTGAAAAGTTTCGTACAAATATTGTACAGTGCAGCTTAGGCATGGCTACGGAACATTCTACTAGGTACTTGTTTTTATAGTGGATCACTGTGAACAAGACCCTGTATTAGCGTCGACTTATAGACGAACAGGTATAGTTTTGTTGGAAAGATAATATATGAAACAAAGATCTTTAAATCAGCGATGCCAACATGATAACCACTTAGCCATCTTTACAACTCTCAAATCCAATATGATCATCTTCATAAGGATTAGATTTGTACACTTTGACTAAGCAACCATGTTTTTAGAAACTTTATTTGCCTCTCAACATTTGATGACACATCCCTAGGAATATTATGAATATGCAGTAAAAAATTACCGCTTGTCCCCAGGCATACAATGTGTCAAAAGTTTCTTGACTCGTATTTGGTGCTTTGACAACTTCTACCAGTTTCATCATAGGAACTGGATTGAAAAAGTGAACTCCACCAAATCGATCCTGCAAAGACATAAGGATAATAACCAATTTACTGTATTGTAGTTAACACATTGCAATTTTTCAACAGGATTAAAAGTGGTTTCCGAAGTGGTCCAAAAAGTTGGATTCCATGCAATGTCAGCAATAAAGTAAGACTCTTGAAATTACGAAAATACTTTCACATTTTCCAAAATTGAAGGTACAAAAAATATCACGTTCTCATTCCAGAGATATATAGGTTTATTATAAACTTTCGCTAGAACAGAGGTAGTTTTCTCATGTTACTACATGTCAATAACTGAAAACAATGACATGATATATGCTGTAGACGATAAAAAAAATTCAGACTTTGTGAAAATTGTTGACTGTTGATAACTGTAGTAATAGAATAGAGTATTTTTCCAGGATATCGTTAAACAATAGTCAACCAACCCAATTAACCACTTTAGGGGAACATTATAGGTCACAGAACACTCAACAACTGACTCGGTTGCACTGAGTATTCACTAA
Source organism: Styela plicata (assembly GCA_963675895.2). Classification (NCBI taxonomy): domain Eukaryota; kingdom Metazoa; phylum Chordata; class Ascidiacea; order Stolidobranchia; family Styelidae; genus Styela; species Styela plicata. The sequence continues at coordinate 14,501,878 of OZ023151.1, read as the reverse complement.
ATTACATCCTGTTGAGACAATGGGAAAATTACAGGCCTCACTCTCTATATGTAGTATCCACAGTCATTCATTTGGGCGGATCACCCTGAGCCCAGCACTGTATCAGCAGTCACATATAAGTGAACAAGGTTAGTGTTGTTGGGATTGGGAACATGGTTAAATGTTGATGGTAAGATATGAAGCACCGGAGTCTACACCTGTTACGTCAGCCAAAGTCGCGTAGTAGGCATTTATTAACGATCTGGACTTGCTGGTAATCGAACCAGATTTCCAGCTTGTGACGCCAACAAGATAATCACTAAACCGTAAATTCCTCCACAATGTTTTTAACTTATTTTTTCGTTCGTATTTACCTGTCGATTGGTCCCAGAAGCAATGTCTCTTATAGGTAGAGATGAAGTATTTGATGCAAATATTGCATGTTCAGGTGCAAGAGCATCTAACTCTTTGAACAGATCCTGTTATAAAACATTTATTATATAATTAAATCCTAAATCAATGAATTTTAACAAATTTATTGTCATCTAAAATGAAACGGTAAATATAGATTATTTTAATTTCATATATTCAGCCATGTTTCACCATTCCATACTGATTTTTGAAATTTTCGTAAAAAAATTATAAATCTATGTAAAAATTCAATTTCTTGAATCTGCACCAATCATTATATACAAATTATTATGAAGATTTGATGAAAATATTATGATTATGAAATACAATTTGACTGCCTATCAATTAGTCATTGGATTTTGCTTGTATCCATAAACTAGAACAAAAGAGAACCTGCTTAATTTTCAAGTTTTCAACAATAGCTTCTAGAACAAGATCCACATCTTTAACAGAAGATTTAGTGTCTGTTGATGTTTGAATTTTAGACATTGTCTCAGAAATAAAGGATTTTGCTTTTTCTGCGTCATCAGCGAATTTTTTCGCAGCAACTCTCTGAAGACTTTTTTCGATTGTGGCTCTGGACTTTGTCAAGACATCATCGTTAACCTGGAATTATTATATAATACATTTCCAGCATTTCACTAAGCTAAAAAAAATTAAAAAATTTAAAAGGGCGGTGGTTCTCATTGCATAGAAGTACAAATTTATTGTACGATTTTGTTCGGATAGGATAGAAGTCTTTTTATTCTGCGGGGAATAAGAAGCCGAGAATGCGACTTAACGATATGGCGAACCATGACCTCTTGTGCAGACACCAATTCCAAATTGGGGTGAACGTTTTTTGCTTAATATTTTACTCATTTTCCTGTACATGGACCTGGTTGGTGGAGTAAGCGTGAGCAGCGTTTATGTGCCCCACCGTGCACCAGTTAGGCATCCAGCAGAACTCTCGCATAATAATCATCCCTCACAGAATTCGAACCCAGGATGTTAGAGATGCATATTTCCAACGCTTTACCGACCGAACTTCTCCAAACGAGCTTGATAAATCTAATAAACAGCAAAAAAATGACTAGTTGCTAGTATCTATTGTACTTTTATCTTCTTCAAGAAGTTTGGATTATGATATAACAAAAGCATAGACATAGGCATCTAGAAAGCGAACTTTTCCCGTTTCTGCGTAACGAGAAATTGAGGAAATGATATTTTTGTTTGTATGTTCAATAATGTCATGCTTTTGTATTCTTGCTACCTCATGGACTATAAGGAAATGAGGGATAGGTATATCGGTAATAGTTCATTAGAAGCAATCAACAGCTTGCCGGAATTGAAAACTTATCTAAACCTCTGAAACCCTAAACCATCTTCTCAACTTTTTACCATTACCATATATACCAGTTTGAGAAACCCAATAATGAATGAAATAAAAAATTAGGGAATACAACATTGAACTCACATCACAAATTATAACATTATGTCCAGTCGCTGCAGAAACTTGTGCAATTCCAGCTCCCATCTGACCCCCACCAATAATAACAAGTTTCTTGATTTGTGACATCTTGGCTGTGGTTGACATACCTCGTACTATTTGAGTGGATAGCATCGTGAAATTTGAGCAGTACCAAACTTGACAAAAAATAAATAAAAATGCTACCGAGCAATACCGGTACTTCTGAAAATGAGTAGGTAGCTTTGTAAACCGGGAAACGTAACGTTTAGCATATAGGCTACCGTACCAGTACCTACACAAAATACAACAATACAGAATGGTGAAAGTACAGGGTAAATCAAATCTTTACTGGGTTGGGTACTTTGAACTGTGTTTATTAATTATTATTTAAACTGTAAAGTGGAACTTTCATGAGCCAATTGCGCAAACCCGTTAAAGATTCAAGATTGCTTTAGCAGTTCAGCTTGCTTCCCAGAAGATTCTTGTTCTGGCAATGCAGAACGATATGTACTCGACCTCACAGTTCTCGGGCGCAGATGGAACTGCAAGACAAGCCGTTGCCGAGATTCCGCAGCACTGCCAACGCACCACCGTCACGCTACTGAATGGACTTCGACCTTCGCAAAGTTGGGAAGCACGGCACCCTTGTAAGTGACGGAATTGTGACACAGCAGATTTGTTTGGGTTGGGTGACTGGCAAGGCTGGCAGTACGGTACGGTACGGTACGAAGTTCGGTACGGTACGATAGTACGGTACGGTTCTTTTTTTTCATTATCGTACTTGGTACGGTACGGTACGAAGTTCGGTATTTTTTTCGTACCGTACCGTACTCTTTTTCGTACCTAAACATGCCACATTCCAATTTCTGCCTTTTGCAGTCGCACACTCGCACCACCATGAAAACACGAGCGTCCTTATTAGTCGTTTATGACGTCATAATACAAAGGTCTCGTCCGCACTTAAATGTCGGTTTGTAATGCGCTTGCTTGTGAATTTGTGTGGGCAGGAATAAACTTGCCTGGTTGTACTTACTTAACTGCGGACATTTAGTCGAGTTACTTGGTGCTTCTATGCGTTTTTCATTCCATTCCATAGCTGACAAAAATTACTTGTGATAATGGGTCGAGGCCGCGAATTTCTTGGATGTGCTCATTTTAACTTTACTGCTACGAATGCTGAGTGCAAAATATCTGATTGCGATTATAAATATACTCCGAAGAGAGGGTGCGAAGTTCATTCCAAGCCATTGCTAGATCATCTTAAAAAGATGCATCCGGAGGAGTTCAAAAAAGCAACAGAGGAGAAAGTACAAACGCGCAAACGTAGACATGAGCTCATTTCGAGTTACATTCCTGGTTCAAGTGAGCAGTCGGGCAGAAAGTCCGATCTTATGAAAATTGAGTTCAACTCTAGCAAGGCAGCAATTCGTCGGCATGCGGTGGAGGCGGTCACGAGAAATGGCTTGCCCCTCTCAGTTTTCGAGAAGTCGGGAATATCGAAAATTATGCGCCCGATACTACAAAAACTAGATATGACTTTGAATCGTAAAACCGTAAGAATATTAACACTTGAAGCTGCTGAAACTAGAATGAATGAGGCAAAAGTCAAGTTTTCAGGACGAATGGTGTGCGTGAAGATCGATTTGTGTACCAGAAGAGGGCGACACTTTTTAGGTATAAATGTACAAACAGTTATTGATGGAGAATTAGAAGTGAAAACTGTGAGCGTCAAGGAAATGACTTCAAGGGCGACCGCTGCTGAAATCCGAACAAATCTGACGGATTGTCTGCAAAAGATTGGGATCAATGAGGAGCAAGTTTATAGTCTTACAACGGACAACGGTTCAAATGTTTTGAAGGTCGGCGAACTGATGAGGATGGATGCCGAAGAAATACAAAATGTGCACGATCAAGATGGTGTTGACGAGAATCAAGAAACTGAATCCATCATTGTAGCCCTGGACGAGGCTCTGAGCGACATCACCACCGCTTCCGATGGCGTAGTATCAGTTCGTTGTGCCGTTCATACCCTACAGTTGAGTGTTCATGATGTCATTAGCAAAAACGACGACATTAAAAAATTAGTTTCAGATGTTCGCAAAGTGGTTAACAAAACCCATACACAGAATATGCGCCTGATTTTCAAACAAAATGGCAAACCCCTGCCTAAGCTGGACTGTGAGACGCGATGGGGTTCAACATATAATATGTTACTCAGCATGGTGGAATGCAAAGCATTTTTGAATCAAATTGCTCTGGCCAACGAAGCATTGTCAATTGCAGACGAAAACTTGGTTGCTCATCGAAGACCTACTGCAAACATTAAAACCCGTCTACGACACGACAATTGCATTGCAGCTAAAAGAGTTGACTGCCGGAAAATTTTTGGGAGAGTGGATGAAGTGTAAGATTAGACTTTCTGGAAAATCACCCGGGAGTCCTTCAACAGCTCTGTTGCATGCTATGGAGAAGCGAGAACCATCTCTCGTCAACAATTCGGCGTTTCTCGCCGCAGTTTATCTCGACCCGCGGTTTCAATGTCTACTTTAAAATACCACAGAAAAGCATCGCTAAGCGCCATTTAAGTGAGCTCTGGATGAGAATATTAAGGATTGAAGACGAGGAGGGAAATGGTCATAACACCGAAAATATGCAAGACCTTGCAGATCAAGATACCAATAGTGAAAAATCGGATGAGGATATAATTGATCAGCTTCTAATTGCAAGCGAAAACGAAAGGCTCCCTGTGACAGGCTTAAACATTCGTGAAATTGAAAGAGAGATTGATGTCTTCGATAACACAGCACGCATTGATAAAAATGTAAATCTTTTTGCATGGTGGCATGCATACCCGAGTTATAACCTGAAAAAATTGGCTGAGGTTGCTGTAGCTCTTCCGGTAACACAAGCCAGTGCGGAGCGCACGTTCTCAGGTTTGCGTTATATTTTGGATGAGCTACGCTTGGGCCTAAAAGAAGACATAATCGATGCAATCATGTTTTTGCGTTGCAACACATAAGCATTTTTCTAGCATGTCAATGTAATTAGCATTCAATTTCAGTTGGGCAAACTTGAAGAGGTGGACTATTTAATGCTTGGTGGGAACGGCATTTTTTGTGAATTATTCACCAATAAATTTGATCGTAAATTTCATCTGTAAACCGAAAGTTTGTTTCAAACGAGAACTTTTTTACGTGAAATGCAATTTCCTTATTTTTTTCGCACTTCTCAAACTTTTGATTAGAGCGTCGTCAGCCAAGCATGGACAATACCTGAAACATTCCCCATAGGCGCGCCTCGTTCAATACCCAAGTGATGGTGGTATGCTGAACATTTACTGCTGATTATGTTTGTATTTTTTTTTGTATTGGTTTTTTTTTGTTCAATTTTTATTTCAACAAGTTGTTCCATTTACTTCTAAGTGGATATGTTTTCAGTACTGATGGTCAGAAGAAATAAGGAAAATGTGAAATGAGCGACACAACTTCTGATATTTTCAAACAAAATGTGATTAAATGTTATCCGTTTCTATGTTATTAAAAATTTACAAAAAAATGAATTTGGTGATTGATGGGATTGTCCAGAATCGAAGCACCGTATGTCAACACGAAAATTATCGTGCGGCCTGTTTGAGAATTTAGTTAGTGGGAGAGACGTTTTCACTACAGATATAGGCTCTTTCAGGCATTTTTTGCTAGTACGGTACGAAACACCCTTTCATAAAAACGTACTTGTTTTCGTACTAGTACGAAATTTGGTACGTTAAAAGAACAAAATTAATCGTACTTATTTTCGTACTGGTACGAAGTTCGGTACGATGTACGAAAAAATTAATATCGTACAGTACGGTACGGAATTTTTTTGACTAGTACGGTACGAAGTTCGGTACGAAAATATTATCCTGGTTCGAAGTACGATAAAAATTTCGTACCGTACCGTACTGCCACCCTTGGTGACTGGATAGCTCAATCGTTAAAGTGTTGGGAATACGCTTCGAGCTGCGCGATTCTGTCAGGACCAGGAGCGTGGTATTTTCATTACGGACGGGATTAGGTTTGGATTCAGTACGCAAATTGTGAACATAGCCTACTGCTCACAGCTCCCTCTACCAACCAGGTACATGCACGGGAAAAATGAGAAGTATGATAAGCCAAGAACCTCCGCCGCGACTGCTGGGAACTGATGATTGTACAAAAGGCCGTGATTCACCATATGATTAAGTTGTATTCTCTGCTTCCCTCTCCCACAAGATAAAAATTGAAATCCTATTCTGATCTAAAACAAGAATAAAACACATGATCGGATAAGTTGGCTATGTTACCAAACAATTAGCCTGAATAAATGATCGATTAATATTATAAAAGCAGCGTGATTGAGTAAGTTTATTTCAACTCCTTATCGATATAGCAGGTACAAAGAACAATAAAAACTGACCAGGGCGTCTGGAAAACAAACAAAATTTAAAGCAATGCAGATACTCCTTTTTCTTTTCAATTATTAAAATAAAAACGTTTGCATTCGCCTGCGAAATATTTTATGGCTGGACAGGATAAAATAAAATTCACGCGCCATTGGCAGATAGATGATCCTGTTCTTTTCAGACGATTTTAATCATGGCAATAGAATTGCACCAAATTGGATTAAATACGAATAATCAAATTGCACACACAGTGATTTGCACACCAGTGTGATTTCGCCATTTAGAATTACAATCCTTGTACACACAGTGGAAATGCATTCAGTGAAATTGCACCCAGTGGCATGTACCTCGCAGAATCACATCCCAGGAAATTGCACCCATTGAGAGGGGGATAGCGCGCCAATCGGCCATTTGATGGCGTAGGTGAAATGGTTTATCTTTTCGCTTATGCGTGGTTCAAAAACCGTGCCTTTTAGTTAGGTTTTCTAACAATCGTTTTCCTGCAAGAGCAGTTTTCTATTGTTTTCGTGTCACAGATATTCTAAATACAGTATCTGGAAATAAAACTATAGTTCAGCTACCCATCTGATTGAATAAATCGCAACATAAAAAAGAAAATGTTATCTCAGATGCGGAAATGATTCAAATGAAATTCCCTTTTAACCTTAATATTTAAAAATCCTTTTTGCGTAATTAATGAAAGTATATTTACAAAATCGTTCATTTCTGCTGACTACAATCCGATGACTGACTATCCGATACAACATCTAAAGTTAACACTACAAAAAATACATTTCATCGTTCAGCAGGGTTCCATCAATTTTGCACCCACTGGAAGTGCATCCATGGAGATTTTCACTCAGTGAAATTGCACTCATTGAAATTTTACTCGGTGGAAGTGTACCCGGTGGAATCGCATCTTGTTAAATTGTGCTTCTTTGCACAGGCCAGAAATAAGAAACGTTGTTACAGCATTGTGTTTAATGGAGATTAATAATTTCTGGGACTCATCAAAGGGGTGTGGGCGCATTGAACGCTGAGAGATTTTGGCTCAAAAAACAATTAATATTTTAACCAAAATAGGTTAGTTAGGATTTCATTTTTATCCCGTGGGTGATGAAAGTCGTGGGTACGACGGCTTCACCAGTTCCGAATCAGGGTGAAGGTTTGTGGCTTGCCATATTGGCGCCCACAGGTCTCTCGCATATTAGCTTTAAGCATATTTCCAACGCTTTAACGATTTGGATAACCGGGAACCCAATAAAATCTTCCGCAGACAGTTACTAGGTCTGTATCAATTTAAGTGAACACATGAATATGATAATCGGAAACGGGTGTACTATTCTGCCCGAATGTTGTTGTCCCAGACTCCAAGCTAAAAGCAATGCTGGTAGTACG
>OZ023151.1:14457675-14494120 GCA_963675895.2 Styela plicata | reverse complement strand
AGAATCTTTCGTAGTAGCACAAAGCATCTACTGTTCGTAGGACCAAGGCTTATGTAGTGCGTAGTCGGCAATATCGAGTACTACGTCCCGTCGAATGAGAGGTTTTAACCAAAAATAAGTAAGAATGGCGGAATATTCGGTCATGCCGTCAATAATTTTCTTATTGTCACGCTTGATTCGCAAATGGACCGCGCCTTTGCCTTCTGACCAACAGTAACTCGTACTTAACAAAATGTAGCCCACATACGACTTTCTGGCAGAAGTTTCAAAACATATTTCGCGCGTCACTGTACCGGGACTACACGCTGTGTCTATTGCACATACCAAGTTACAGGGAGGAAAGTCCTTTAAGCTGGATCAGCAAGTTGAAAATTCAACTTCTCATTTCTCTAACAGAGTCGCCAACTTGTCTCAAGCGTTACAAGAATCTAAAAAAGAAATAAAAGTTGAAAAATGTGGACGGCGCCAATCATAATTACAGTAACTTCTGCGATCACAACATTGGATAGAAACGCAGGTAATGGCAAAATTTTCAAGAATTCGAAAGAGGATTGGGTACCGGATAAAGGTTTTTCGTGATTTGTTAACGTCGGCATTTACTATACTGATGACGGTTTTATTAGAAAAACGAGTAGTTGAATCCCGATTTACCGACTACAGCAACTTCATAAAATCTTGCAAAGTTATACTTGGTGGAATTTCATTCAAGGGCTTCTATATCGTACTTACCCTACGTCAAAGGCTCCAATATAGGGTCAGTTCAATGAATCATTTAGCGTGGAAGCTTACGCAGGTTCTAAGTGTGTTTTCCATCCAATTACCGCAACGACGTAATTTCATACGGCTTACCGGATAATAATAAAGTTCAGCGGATTTTGAATCGTTTAAAACGTTGTTCTCGATAATGTCACAATGAAAATTTTTACGAATTATTTGTCGGACTTTTATATTTAACAATATGAACGCCAATATTGATTTACAGCAAATAACATGGGCTACTTGTTTTTATTTTTTCAGGTGCAGTTCAATAACTATAGAAAAACGTTGACCGTTGTGTTCCTGAAGTCTTTCCGTCGTCGATTGAAAATCTTCGCAAAAGACGCTTTTCACCCGAGAAACGACCAAATGTGTGCACGCCCGTGTCAGTGGCGGGAAAAAAATAAACTTGCGCACCTCCTCGGTTTCAAACCGAGATTTTTAACTACAGTGCTCCCCAGAATCTTGAATGAAAAAGAGCGACGATACTTTTGCTTACTCGATACGCTATTACTTTTATGAATAGTTTAAAACAATGTTCTCAATAACATTTATGGGAATTCATTTTTTTTATTTGATAGGACTTGGAGCCAAGGCTGGTAGAACGACACGGTACGGTACGAAGTTCGGTACGGTACGATTGAATTTTCCGGTACGATAGTACGGTACGATTCATTTTTCAATTTTCGTACTTGGTACGGTACGGTACGAAGTTCGGTATTTATTTCGTACCATACCGTACTATTTTTCGTACCTTCGCATTACACTTTATTCTTCTCAAATTAATTCAAAAAAAATAGTTTCATTTAACATCTATGCAGTTTCATAACGACGAGCTGATAATATAAATTGTGTCTATGAAAGAATTTTAAAATGATTAAAAGCGGCGCAGATATGGTAATAAAAATGCAACTGATTCACTTGAGCTGATTAGATGAGCTATGTCGTATATCGGTTTTACTGCAGTGGCGTTAAATTTTGTGATTGCGTGGAAATACATATACGCCGCTAATTTATGACGTCCTAATCTGAATGCATTTTTCTGTAATAACGAAAGTTGTGATAGCCCAATCAAAATCGACAAGATAAGCGGCATTGATAATACTAAAAATCACTGGGTAGTTTCTGAATATATCGTCAGCATCGCCGATGTACTTTGACCGGTTTTTATGTAAAATTCACAATGGCGTAGGAAGCACTGCACGAATATACCAACTACAGTGGCGGATCCAGAAAAAAATTTAGGGGGGCACATTTTTTCCAACATGCAAACATAGGCTTTCAAATTTACAAAAAAGATTAGGGTGCCGGAGGTGCGCAAAATTTTATTGAGAACGAAACAAAAATACATGTTTTAAGAGTGAAATAAACATTACCAGATAGGAAAATGTACCTGAGCACCGGCAGCCCGCGGAAATTTTTGTAAAAATTGTATAAAAATTCTCACTTTAAAGGCTAAATGGTACGAAATATACAAAATTAATCAGGGAAAAATATTGCGCAATGCAGGCGCGCGAAAATTTCATGCAAATTAAATTAAAAACTCTCTCCCCCTAACTATGCAACTAAGTTAACCAGTAATCATCGCTATTACGTTTTTTTTTTTGTACTCTGACACGCACAAGTATATTATCAGAATATATAGATATATTTAGGCTGTTTTGAGTTGAGTGTTAGATGATGCTCATCTTAATTAGAAGATATATTTTGTAAAAAACAGCCAAGTCGCGATATAGACAACGAGGCATGTCGGGAATACATCTGTCTGGTATTAAAAAATGAATAGCATTATTCGGTAATGTGAAGAGAACGTAAATTGCACCAGAAATACCAGATGCAAAAATGCACAATGATAATGTTCTTATAACCATGCCTTCGAATGAGACCGCACGAAACCCATGCGTGGTGCACAACGGACATTCTATTGTCGAGAGAGAATTTCTTGTGACGACACAATGCTGCCAATATGCTAAATATTGCGCCATGTCAGATTTTTCGCGAAAACTGTGCTCATCCTACCACCATTTATCACCACCGGTATACCATTCTCATATTATGCCAATGTGAACAATGATATTGAGGTAACACATGCTTAGTTACGCCCATGTTTTACTGTGCTGGATTTTAAACCAGCATTAATAGCCTAAAACTGCATCACTTTGATGTAAGACGTTGCTGACGTTTCTCGCGGTGGCCAGATCTTACAAATAAAGCTGATTTGGACTTTGGTAGTTGGTACGGTACGAAATTGCTGCCCATCGAATCGTACCTGTTTTCGTACTAGTAGGAAATTTAGTACGATAAATGAAAAATATTAATCGAAGTTAATTTCGTACTGGTACGACGTTCGGTACGATGTACGAAAAAAATAATATCGTACGGTACGGTACGGAAAAATTTCGAAAGGTACGGTACGAAGTTCGGTACGAAATTTTTTTGCTGGTTCGAAGTACGATAAAAATTTCGTACCGTACCATACTGCTACCCTTGCTTGGAGCACTTCAGATAGTTTCTAATAATTATCTTTTAATGATTTGAAAAAAAATCAGCCACTTTTAAAACTTAAACTGTGTCTTAATGTATTGTTGTATTTAACTGTCGATTCCACCCCCCCCCCCCCCCCCCCCCCCCTCCGGTACAACATCAGAAAAGTATTGTGCAAATGTCATATTGCTCCATATTTTGGAGAAGGAAAATAAATCGACAATATTAATATATCCACCAACGATCATTGTTATTCGTAATGTTTATATTTTAAATCTCCCAGTGTTTAAGACTATTCTTTAAGTCTAATTTAGTAGGAAGCGTAGAGTATGAAATAGCGAAACAAATCCAAGGGTAGCATAATCATGATTGACATTCGAAAAATCATAAAATAAAATTATGAATATAATAATTATAAAATTAAATTCAATGGAATAACCCTTCACTTATATCACTTTTCCGAATGAAAACTAAAAATCATGGTAAAAACGATTGCTTTATAATAGTAGTTCAAACAACTTCATTCATGCAGAGCACGCCCTTTAGGCAATGAAGGCGTACTGAGCCAATGCGTTGACGTAAGCTCTGAATGTCCTTTTGTAACAGTGACAAATCTTATGATGTATCCTCTGGACGGCGGCAGAGAACGGAGAATGCATGCAGTTTCCTGAAAAGAATTTTTTATGTTGTTTGTTTGTGTAAGGTTTTACGAACGTTGTATGATGGTACTATAGAGATCAAATTAGAATCCTGAAAACATTGAATTGATTTGAAAATGTGAACTGAGTGTTTCATATTCTAAAATGGAAATAACTGCTTTCTCCATACACCAGTAATTGACAAGATATTGTTAGAATCCCTAGCACGGTGAAAACTAACACCCCCGCGCACCTCATTCGCGCATTTCTTGCTAGTGGAGACGACTTTTCATATTTGTGCTTATAAACGTCAATGTCTATCATCTACCACCACTAGAGTAACGTTATTAAAACAGTCTTACATCTACGGGTAGATAAATCCACTGTAACGGTGTGTTATCTTCAAAACAAATGTATAAAAACACAGTATCGTAAGTTGGTTTATATCTTGGTGGACTCCATTGTAATTCCGCAGAATATTTCCCGTCCTTCATCAGTTTCAGTATTTGATAGAAATGAAAACGCGTAAAGTATATAGGATTTTTTTTCTTATTTGCTGAAATGAAGAATATTTCAAAGTTCATTTTTGACAGAAGTTAAACATGACTGAAGCGTGCCTGTTGACGTATTATTCAACTCTGCAGTTGTTGATGTACGTATGCAAGGATGGGCAACCGAACCATTCAAAATTCGAATCTGATTCGTAAATGTCTTATAAATTGCCCTGTTTTCCCTCTTCGAATTTTTGCGTGAAAGAATTTAATCGAACTATAGACAAGTTCATGTCTTTGGGACGGGAGAATATTTTTACACAATTATTATTTCGTTTCACGTTAAACGATAAGCCAAAGCCTGAAATGTTTAAATTCACACTGCATCTCCAATAGCCTACTATTTTTGCTGCAAATTTCCACACTCTCATATCGGCTGAAATTATTTCGGGTCTTTTTTATTTGTCGAATCTAAGTGAAATAATTCTTAACCTACCTTCAGGACAGGAAGCCGAAACTTCTGTTGACATCTTTGTTCCTGTCAGTATCGCTTCATGCTTCAGTCCACAAGGAGGTGTCTGAAATCGATGTGTGACCGGATCACTTGATTGGTGCCGAAATGTACCATATAATGCTTGGACTGAAACTTCGTATTCGCAAGCAAAGTCAAGAAGGGTAAGGAGATAGAATGTTTTCTGTGAAATGAAAAAACAAACGTCTTTATTTTGCTGTCTTTCATCATACGGATAAATGCAGCAATACTAGTCACTAGCCTAGCATACTGCTACATTATCCTGGCACTTCTAGGAGTGGATCGCCCTGAAAAAGCCCCTGTACCGGCGGCCACTCATAGACGGATGGGGTTAGGGTTGTTAATAAGATATGATTTTTCTTGTGCGGCTTCGGCCAAGTCATTACACCCTGGGTTAAGTGGTGTGCATGGACGTGAAATATAATCATGTTATTTTATATTGGTCTGACAAATTTAAAGCCCCCCCCCCCCCCCCCCCCCCCCCCCCCCCCCCCCCCCCCCCCACCCCCCCCCCCCCCCCCCCCCCCCCCCCCCCCCCCCCCCCCCCCCTTCATAATCCTTAATTTTGACTGATATTTTCTTCAAAATTGCTGCAAATTATGATCAAACCATAGATCATTAAAATTATATTTCTAATAATTTTACTTAAAAAATTACCCCCTCTATTGTCCACCTTTTGATATTACCATCTTTTCCCGAATAGCATTTGACTGTCTGTACGTTGATGCGAAATTTCACCAAATCAGCAGGAGCTTCTGTATCATGTAAGAAAAAAATATAGGAATTAAATAACAAAAACTCATTTTTACATTCGACTGAATCATCCATATGACTGAATCATCACTGAATTTGTTATTCATATGGGATTTATGATTCGAAAATATCATTCAAATTCCAACTGCTTCGGTTTTGTCCAGCTCTACTTGGGCAATATAGGAAATAAATAACTTAAATTCCTATTCTATTTTTCTCAGAGGGAAACTAGGATGGAAGAAATTTCGAAATATTTATGTGACTACTTACTTGGGCATACGTAGCAAACAAAGATGTCGAGTTGTCAATACCGGATTGAAAATATAAATTAAATTTGTTAAACTTGTTGTAATCCAATTGGAATTGGGGAGCAATCGATCAGTAATTTATCCCTTTGTAGATAGATAAATACACTATAGTTTACCCCATGAATGTCATGAAATGCTTTGCTAAATGGCAAACTCTCATTATAATACAAATGAATGTACTCAGTTTACCTGTGTACCAGAAATCCCAAGTAACGTTGACAGACACAGTTCCATTCCAAGTTATAAATGGAAGATTTGTTTTCAAATTTCGAGCGACTTCGATTGGTTTGGAAGGGGGGAATTGCACTGAAATTGAAAGATTAAGGGAAATTAAATTTAATGGGATAAAACAAATTTGACACAAAATCAGTGTTTTGCCTTCTCTAATCCCACAGGAGAAATTTCCTGGACTAGGACAGGTACTGGGGTTAGGCTATAGTTTAGTTTAACCGATATTCGGAATTCATTATATAAATAGAATGAGGTTTCAACATCACAGTTAAATATTGGTCATATTTAGCCCATTCACAGCGAAATCATGATATATTTCTAATTAACGACGTGAAATTTGGATTATATGATTTTCCTGCATGATGAGTAATTTAAGAATGCAAGAAAATCGAAACTCTTTAAATCAAATTCTAGAATACTTGGCTGTTCGGACAAGGACAACTTTGGTTTTCTCCCGTGCTCACGGAACGATTTTAGACACAGAAAGTCATAAATTCATTGCTTTACGCACATGTAATATTAATTGCTCTCGGACTGATCAACAATTCGTTTTCCCAGTGAGAGGCAGATGACGCTGAGATCTAAAAATAATAATAAACCGAAAAATAAAATTTGGGCTAGGTTAATTTCTTGCCTTAGTTGCATATTCTTTTGTGTGTTTTCCGTGTATTTGATTGCCAAAGAGCGCAAGATCTGACGGTTTAGGATTTGTTGGAAATATAGTGTAAAAAATCATTTTTTAACTTTTGTTGTTGTACTTGGCTACTTTCTTTAACGAACCATGCATTACGCGTAAAATCAGATTTAACGAAGATCATCGAAGCGATAAGTTAGTGATATATGCATGCCAATATGTGTGGGCTGGAAGTAATGCTTGTACATGAATTACCGAATTTATATTCAATTCCCGACGATTTTAACTCAACAAGTACTTTTATTATAATGTATTATAATAAGTAACACATCGTTGACTTCATAGATGATGCCTTCGAGAGGGTGTCAAAAGTAAGGTTTCGTATATGTTTATAAAACGTTCAAATGTGTCGGTAAATACCTCGTAGGGTATGAACATACGGAGTCCAGTCAACCACGTGACCCAGAAAACGGTTCCTCTTGATTGCATTGACTTTGTGAATCGAACAAACTTTCGATCCTCTTTGATTATTTTCGATGTTTTCTGCTTGTTTCGAACAGTTATGTAAAAACCTGATAGTAATAAAAGTAAGGAAAAAAGATTTTAAGGGAGATGTGCACTCACAGGCTAGTGAGTCTTTTACTGTTTAATCAGTTGGGTAGGGCAATCCCCGAATATTTCACAATTGTAAGATTTACGGTCGACCACTCCGAATAATAAAAGAGTCGATTTGATGACAAAAATACTGCTTGCAAGGAAAGGATCGCCAAAATACATGTAGCCAAGAATGTGACACTGGTGATACGATCCACGACGGCTCATGCCAAAAATATCGATCGAGTACAATTAATAATTTTACCATAATTAGCCGAAATCAAATATTTGTTGAATTGAAGCAAATAACCTTTGAGAATCGAATATTTGAACCACATGTAATATCAGAAACAAACAATGTCAGCTTTCCAAATTTCTTTCACATTTACCTCGTGAAATTGCATACTTTTTTGATTATGTTGAATTCAAATCGCGGTAAAACTTAAATTAAATATTTCATGGTTTCATGAATCAAATAGCATAACCTGTATTCTTTAAATCAAAACTACTCGCCTTTTATTGGCAAGTCACTCTGTACATCTTTTGGTAGTTTCCATATTGTTAAAATGTTATATCTCGCTCCAGATCGAATTCGGATCCGAGACAGTTCGAGACGAGCAGGGCTTGGTGGCGGCCGAGGATCTGAAAATAGGGTTTTATTGCTTTGTTCAATTTTCTAGTGAAAAAGGGAAATTAATATTTCTAGAGACAAGAACAATATTCAAAACATGACCGTTTTCGTTATTTTCGAACCCAATGCAGAACTATTGTTTTTTTGTAATCGTTCAAATACACGAGAAGTTGTCATACCGATGCGTTGCGTTTCGGCTAACACGCTTGCACAGCTTTGCGTTAACCGCATTTCCATGTCTACAAAGCACAAACGCATTCAACGAGACGAGCAATCTTCGGTAGCTGGCATAGTAAACCGTTCGGTTCCATTGAAAAAAACCAAGGAACTGCATGCAGAGCATTGCGCTGTCGTAAAACGCAAGGGTAAAATAAAACAAACCGTAAAAAGACAACCTACGCAAGCGTTGTATTTCTTCTATACTGGTTCATATCCAATCAGATATTTTTGTCCGAACATGGTTTGCTAAGTATGAGTCACTGATGGATCGCGTCGCCCAGACGCGATCCATTTGTGGCTCATGCTTGAAAAAATTAGATTTTTTGATTGGAAACTTGATATTTACAAATTTTGCGAAAACATACCTCCAGAAAGAATGAATGGCCTCGTCTCTCTGGTGAAGCCTCTAGTACCGTTAGTATTGACAGCAGCAATCCTGTATTTATACCACCATCCACGCTTCAGGTGCATCAAAGATATGCGATCGTCTGTTGTCTAATGTTTATTGAAAGTTACATTAACGTCACCCTTGAATGAGGCATAGGGTATCAGTGGAAATAATCTAGCTGTCTTCGAAAGTAAGAGTTTGATTGATCAGTTAACCCTGAACGATTGTACTCAACGGTACTTTAATATAGCAGTTTACCACCTTTTTGAATATTTTCCACCTAAAAAGCAATCGCGGAACCAAAATTTTGAAGTATGTCTTTGTGCCATTCGAAGTCTTTTGCTGAGATTTATTGCAAGTATAAGCTGTTGACGGCACCTCGGCGGTGCGTCTCATCAACAATTCAGAATTGGATGTAAAAGTTGATTTTGTAATTTTATTTTAATGTTTTCAAGTAGAAATACGGCCAAAGAGTGGCCGTTTTAACGCTTTTTAATTACAGTTTAAGTTTCTCTGAACTTCTAAACTTTGGTATCAAGGACGTTTTGAAAGGCTCAAGTAACCCTACCCTAATCAAGCAACGTTTCATATAGGGATGGGCAACTCGATTCGGTGATTCGAATACAGATTATTCGAATCAATCGTGAATCGGTGATAGCAACGAAGACTTGCTAAAGGAAATCGAACTTTTTTATTTTTAACAACAAAATACGATCGATTTTGGTCAAATTAATATGAAAATTTTCGCCCCCGGAGCGGAGTTCAATTGCAAATACATCGCGTTTGAGTCTTATGTTAATATTTGTAATTTTTAACTGTGAATTTCCTGATTAGCATAATGGACACAATAATAGTGAATATAGGATCTGATTCGAAAAAATATCCGAATTAGATATATTATTATTAGAAATTCAAATGATTCGGTTTTTCCCAGCCCTAGTTTCATAGCGATGAACATATAAAATTGAATATAGAACTTATTATAATATATATGATAGATTACCGGGCGCGGTGGCCTAGTGGTTAAACAAGTTGGCATCGCAGGTTGAAGACCTCGGGTTCGAGTCCCGGCGAGTCCGACTCGCTTATCCACGCCCACCACTCAACCCAGGGTGTAATAACTTGGGTAGGCTAAGCCGAACAGGAAAAGATCATATCCACTCAAAGAAGTGGCTATAAAAAAAAAAATAAGAAGCCTCAAGGCTAAAGTTTTACACTTCTAACACACGCAATCAGCAAGATATGTATAGTATACCTCGTGTATCGTATTCCATCCATATTTTCGAAACTTTGGCTTTGTTTTAGCAATTGTTGATTTTTCTTGAACAAGATAAATGGTGCATGGATCGTTCTGTGAATTATTACATTGAAAATGTTTTTCAAAGCACAGTGCTATTTTAATTTACTAACCAGAGAAACATGCGCATTGTACATCACCACGAGGAAAACTATCCAGTCATTCCTCTTTTATACAAAATCCGTATCAGAAATTTTATTTTGCCAAGCATGCGCCACTGATGGCTCGCGTCTATCGACGCAATCCATTAGTGGCACATACTTAACAAAAGATGATATGATGAAATACTCAGATTGGGTTGTGGGGAATGTGCCTCTGGGTCGTAGAGTGGAATGCCTCTTCTTTTTGCCATATCTTTTTGCTATATATGTCTTTTGCTATATAATCTATGAAAAACAAAACAAGAAGTTAATCGGATTCAAACTTGTAAATCATGAGCAACAGATGGACAACACCTCGGCAACGCGAACATTTCTGTGATTCACAATTGATTGACAGATTAATTTTCATATTATCATTCTTTTCTGTTCGGACCAGAGAAATAATATCAGGCGGGTATAATAAATTTATCTTTTGTTTGAAAAAAAACAGTCCTAATCTAATATTGGCGATTTTTTGAAACCATACCTTTCGTTTGGTAGTCCATGTTAACTCGGCATATTGAATGTCCGAATTCGTTTTCTCAGTAATCTGGAGACTGTCTGACGTAGGTAGGCATGGAACCCATGATTTACGAATCACTGCTCGTCGACAGGCTGGAGCGCAATCCACATTGCAACACTGGAAAAATTATGTATAGGTATACTTATTTAATATGCTGTTCGACTTTGGTTCAGGATTTTTAATTTTAATGGAAATTTCTGGTAAAAATGAATAAAACTTAAAAATTAAAATTGCAACCGATTTCAGTTTTAGGTAATTTTGACCACGCTCACCTTTTTACTTGATAAGCAATCAAAATCAGTTCTGCACTCTGTGTTACAAGATCTGGCAACCCTGCTTTTGTCTCTGTTTCCAGGTGTCAGAGTATACGACGAATTAGTTGCCCAGTAGGTAACCCTCACAGCGAAGTCAAAATCAGTTGGTGCGCTACAATATCCCATCTTATCTTGACTCATATCACTCAGGAAAGCGCAACTGTAAAACGAAGTTAAACGTAACAACATGATCGAGGCAAAGTATTTTTTGTCGTCCATTCTATTCCAATTAGAAATTTTGTTTTGTAGAGCATGAGCCACAGATGGAATGTGCCTAGGCAACGCGATCCGTCAGAGACCAATTCTTAACAAAAGTGTGGAAGGGAATTTTCTGACCTGAATAAAATCGCTGAGTGTTGTAAGAGCAACTATATAAGGAAGAAAAGAGGGAGTTGATTTTCATCATTGTTCAGGGTAGTTGCCATTCACTGACTCTGTGAAAACGTCATAGTTTTGTATATGCTATTTTCTGTTTAGGGTGTAACGGATGTTTGTCTCCCCCTTTTATATGAAATGAAGAAAAGAGAACAAGACGGAAACGGGTAAACATTCTTACCTATACATACAATCAATTTCTCCGTTACATAATTCCATGCAATTTCCGATATTAGAGAAAGGTCTTTGGCAAGGTTGAAGACAAAGATAACATTCTTTACGATCTGATGTTGCAATGCAGTTCTTCATTACGTCTTTGGCTGAAATCTTTTAACAGTAATATTTTTTTCACTGAAGCTCGGTCCAAGCCAGTCAACCACTCAAAGATCCATCACAAAAATGTAGCACCAGTTACTACACTCTATACGGAAAACATCATGGTAAAGTGCAATGGGCGGCGTCTGCCGAAAGATTTCTGTTTAGTACCCTCATACGATAAACAAAAAATCTCTCAGGACTATTGTACCTATACAGGTCTGGTGTCAACAGAAATTGGCTTTAAAAAGGGAAAATGCGATGTTGTCGCAAAAATTACAAATACAGTGCACAGACGCGGGCACGCATCTTATTTTATTTTTACCCAATCGGAAAATGTTGTAAAAACATCTTTTGATAAATATGAGCAACTGATGGTCAATCTGTGGCTCATGCTTGACAAAATAAAATTTATTATTCCCATAGTAATTTTATCGATAAAAAATAGAGTTTCTTAGAGTTTTTGTCGTTATCCCTTTCGTACCGATGATTTCGTTCCATTCCTTTCTACATATCTGTCACTTAATATTCGTCTTGCTTCTCTTGACAGACATCTGAAATTTTAAGAAATAATGTTGTCAGTCGAACCAATCGTTTTATTCTCAAGGAATCATTCATAGTTATAGCGTTTGATATATCAATATTCTTCATACACTGTGATACAGTTAATTTACACTCGATCTGCAGTAATTGTATACTTCGAAAAATTTGAAGTAGCTATGTTGATTATAATCATAATATCAAATCATAATATGACGTGATTATTTGCACCACATGCAAACTTTTATGCAATTTTTGAAAATGATGAAGATATCGAAAATGACATAAAAAAATGTACAATGTGTAGAAGCATATTTAATTTGACTTTCCTTTGTTCCCTCCACATATAACAAAAAAAATTCGCGAAAGCACTCTCCTAATTTTAGAAATTCATTTATACTTGCCTCGAAGTACATCTTGGTCTCAGCAAATATTCGTGATCTTTCCGCGTAATTCCACAGCATGGTTGCCAGATTATCATGAGGACGGAGATAAAATATTGTAATTGTAGACACAGAATTAACATGACGAGTTCTCTCGAGTTTTTGTTTTACAGATTGATTTGCTGTTAAAATGTAATGATATTGTTACATGCCGGGAGACGGTGACAATAGCCTAGAGAAATTGGATTCAATGTGATAGAGCATAGGAGTATAGATCCTTCAAAAACTTGAAAATTAACCTTCAATAACTTGAAATTGAATATCAAAAATATCATTGAAGTAAGCTAAACTTTTGTCGAGTCACGCCTCTTTAGTTCACCCCTTCAAGAACTCGTCCCGGTAAACGCAATTCACTTCGCAATTCACAAGCGCGCTAGCGGTCGAAATAGGGACACGGTGCATATCATATCCCCTCACCCGATAAATCATACAATTGTAACAAGTGCTTTAAACACAAACGATTTGAGTCTTAAACATATAGAAACCCTTTGCAGAAATATTTTGCAGACCTACAGCGCGTGTTAACTATCTGAATAATTCAAGCTTTATCCTAAGATTTACGATGGCAATGCTAGGTTAAAAACAAAGTTTTTTTGCATACGGCACCCATTATGACGTCTTGAATCAATCACCAGTAATTTTAAAATTTTGGTCACACTTTTTCACACCACTGTGTGCGACACATGCAGATCACTTATAATGGAAAAAACTCGCTCAACCTCGGACACATAACACAGTCATCCCCAAAATGATAGATTCTGTACGGTGCGAAAACAATACTGATCGATCGATCAAATTTTACTGCCATAGTCTTTGGCTAAATCGTTTAATTGACTTTCCTTGTTAAGTCCCGCCATAATTTAATTTATCTGAGAGAAAATCGATATGAAGATGTTTAAGTTAATTAAATAACAAACTTTAGGAGCCTCGCTCGACTGGACTGAATATCACCATTTTAGGCCCTTCTGTAAGTGGATGTAAACTTTCTGTACACAGCAGTTTCCCAATCGGCCACCGAAAAAAGATTTTGGATGCAGGGAATTCTGGCTGGGCAAAACCGAATGCGTGTTATTCGAATGTGAATCGGATAAAAAAATTCGAATTGATTAGCTTCTGGCATAATCAATGCCCTTCTAAATAATCAATGCCCTGTTTTTACCATTGATACTTGCTCAATTATCAAAATATTAAAATATACAGTTTTTTTTTCAATTTTGCAAGTTCCTACCCGTTCAGAAAAATGGATAAACAAATTGTCTGTTAAGCATAGAACGCTGCTGGGTCCCGCCGCCTCGTGCTTAAAAAAATTTCCTGAATATGATTTCGGCCGATTCACAACTGATTCGAATAATTTGTGCTTCGAATCGATTCGAGTCACCGAATTGAAATGCCCAGCCCTACAGGTTAATCTCATCATGGTCTTATAAAACATGCAACCTAGCTCGTCACAATCGACAGACACTTTGTGCGTCAGAATGTATTGTAACGCATGAATGCTCTTTTTTGAAAAGTAATAAAAACGTATTCTGTAACTTAATAAAGCAAAGAAAAAAAAGCAAATTTTGAAAGATTATTTAATTTAAATTGTCAACAATAGCAAAATTGTCGCGCGCGATCAATTTCTTATGACGAATATTGTGTATATTTAAGACATTTCGCTTTAAAATGAAAGTTTTTTCTCATTTTCATAAAATTGTCGTGCGTCTTTGGCGCCAATTGGTTTTCAATGATGCTACTTCTCTGTGCATTCCGCCTAGAAAGTGAGCATTTGTGTTCCATTTTCACAAAAGTTTTCGCGCGCATTTCTGGATGCATTTTGCTGACCGAATTGACTCTTAAAATGAGCATTTCTGTTCCGTTGTCAAATTTTTTTATAAAAAGGCGGAAAGCAACTCCCAAAAGAGCCAACAAGCGGTCATCTGGAATGCAAAAAGCTACTGCAAGATGTTGAGCCAGCAACTGCACTCTAAGCAGGAAACACCCCATGCAGAACTGAACCGCCGCGCCAAAGTGTAGCGATTGGTATTATATATTTTATTAGTTTTTTGTTAGTTCAACAAAATTAAAATTAATCATATTTTGTTTTTAATATATTTTCGTCAAATATTTTCGTCATCAATATTTCCGTGGTTGATTCATACTTGATTACAAGTCTTCCGACTTCAACCTATCTACATATCACTTAACCCTCATTTTGAGCGCCTCGCTGAAAATGGAAATAAATTATTATGAGTGAAGAACATAAATAGAATATACAAAAAGCACACGCAAACATATAAATATAGGAATTCCGGAAAGGGCGAAACCGCAAACGAAGTTTATGTCACGAAACATTTTATCATCACTGAAAAAGTCACATAAAAAAAGTAGAAACACACTTGATATGACATTGATAAGACAATTAGACTAGAAGTGTTGTTCAAGTTGACTCGTGTCCGTATGCCAGGTTAGCTCAATTAGAATAGCGTTGGGAATACGCTTCGATCTCATTATCGAGCTACGCAAATTTGATCTCCAGACTTAGCCTAGGTTCGAATCCCGTGAGTGATGATGCTTATAAGCGAGAGGTCTCCGCTGGACGCCTTGCCACCAGTGCACGGTGGTTCACGCCAGCACTGATTATGGCTTCTTCCACCAACCGAATCCATGCATAGGAAAAATGAGAAATGCTGGTTCGCCATATGATAAGGTGGTATTCGTGTTTTCTTTTCTCGCTGAATTAAAATTTGGTCCCATATTCGAGTTAATTAAGTTTCTAATGATTTGCATAGTATTACATTCCTTTCCTTCCTGTTGTTCAGCTATCGCTGTTTACTATAAATATGTTTCCGAATATGCAACTCGAATCATAGGTTCGATCAACTTTTGGTTTTGCTCTCGAGCTCGTCCGTTTACGATCTTTGAAAACAGCCGCACTGTTCGTTTGTGACGTCGTTGTATGGTCTCTTCGCCCTTCGTTGTCATTTCTACAGAAGCAAGAGAAAAATGCCACATCATAGTATTAAAATATGTGCTCAACCAAAGATTCAAGATTTATCGCATTATGCGTCCCAAAGGTTTTAAACTTTATTCAAGGGTTTATTAACTTTTCAGATTTTCTTCAAATGAATTTAGTATGTTTGCGTTGCGTTCGAAGGAAGCATAATAAATACATGTGTATGCAGCCTATGTCCTGGGCAATTTCTTTTCGATCGGCTCTACGACGCACAGGCAATACGTGACCCGCGACCAGTTTACTCCCAAACGTAAGTCTGAAGATATGAAATTTGGAATTTCAGGCTCAACCATTAAAACAAACTGAAAAATTTGCTTTCAAGCATGTACAACTGTAGGTTCAACTTTGGCCCGTGCTCGAACTGAAGTGAGATATGAAACGCCGTTTCGAGACGACGGAGTCACGTGACGAGGTATTGCTTGAGAGTGGTGAAGCCTTGTTTTTAACTCTGCTTATCAACAGTGGGTCGTACAGCATATCACTTTGACAATTGCACATTGTTATTGTTATGGGGTTAATGTATAAAACTATGTAGGACTTAGCTGCTCAGTTACTCATCCGCATATGATAAGATAGTGAATAAAGAATACTAAATTTTTCTTTTTATTGAATGCTTAATAATTGATTGTATGTAAATAACATGATCATCGACAAATTGGAATCAAATGATGGAAAAACGGGATTAAAAACTGAATAATGGAAAAACAAACCTGGAATACTGAACAAAAATCGTAACTACTTTTTTATTATTATCTTATAACTTGTATTTATCATGCCTAAATTATGGGTGTTCAAAAAAAAAAAAAAAAAAAAAAGATACTACGCATTCGCTACAGTTCATAGCTTCTGATGCCCAATCCTCTTTTCTTACTAAATATAAGGCAAATTTTGTGATGCTGCAAAATGCCGAATGCACGTACAGTAATGAGCACTCTAATGTTGATTTAAAATTGCTCCCTGGACACAGGGGAGAGGTGAATACATGCTGCTTGTCACCAAACTATGATATAGTAGCTACAGCTGGGGATGATGGAAAAATCTATATTTGGAAAGCAGAAACTTGCTTACTTCTGTGCAACTTATCAGGACATCGTGGCCCTGTGAACTGTTGTGCATTTTCTGTTTGTGGGAAATTCTTAGTCAGTGGGTCGTATGATTCCACTGCACGTGTATGGGATATTGGAACCTCGAAATGTTTACTCATACTAGAAAGACATTCAAAAAGTGTTGAAGGGGCATGTTACTCACAGGATTCAAGTTTAATTTGTACAGTTTCCTGGGACAAGTCTGTGATACTATGGGACAGTAAATCTGGGAGAAAAGTCAAACAATTCTTGGGACATTCAGATTGTGTTAGCTGTTGTTCATTCTCATACTCTGGTAAAATTCTTGCTACAGGCGGATGGGATAATCAAGTTATTCTGTGGAAAACTGAAAATGATAATAGTAAAACCAAATTAACAAAAAAGTTTATTGAACCTGATATGGGTTATACTGTTCTCAGAGGACATAAAGGCAAGGTATCTTGCATTTGTTTCTCAAGAGTAGGAATTTTAGCATCTGGATCTTGGGATCGCACAGTCAAACTCTGGAACACAAACCGTTTTCACCTCATTGCAACATTCCAGGGTCATACAGGATGGGTTAAAGCACTTGCTTTCACCATAGACTCTGTTAAGTTGGCCTCAGCTGCCGATGATGGGTCAATTAGAGTGTGGAATCTTCCAAGGCTAGAATGCACTAAACAGCTCAAAGGTGAAACTGATGTTGCTGTCATGTGCAATTTCTCTTCTGATGGGATATTGATTACATCAGGAACGGCAAAAGAGTCGCAATGGAAAAAGACTCTAAAGCAATAAAGTAAAATTGTGTCAAAAGTGATCAAGACAGAACATCATTCTCAACATTTACAAGTGTAAATTATTTTTTGTTACATTTGAATTTCTTATAATATGAGTATTCAAGCTGTTCTAACTGAACCAAACCTGAAATGATCAGGTTCAAGAATTTACAAATTATGATACAGCTTAAAAAAATTCCAGAGTATTCAGAGAGAACGAATCGAATATTCGTTCTGTTATTTTTAATTGTGCTTGTTGTAGTGTAACATATAATTGGAAATGTTTAGAAACTGAAGCATACAAAATTACTAGCGCTTGATCAAGTTTATTTTTGACCATTTCAGTTTGTGGAACGTTGTTTTGAACTATCTAGTTATAGAATTTTGTAATTCAAATTGCTATATTTAACACACTTCACAAAATTTCTATATATTTATCATACACTAGTATTTGAAAGAAGCATTTACAATGATAAAACACTGTTATTGTTCAAGATTTGGCATCTTTATACACACTATTTCCACTGTGTTTTATTAGATCATGCAGTATTACTTATAAATATATATTTAGTTCCGAATGATTTAAAGTATTTATTAATGATTGATTATTTATTTTCTCTGATCCTACACATTATATTGCTTTTATGTGGAATTAGAATGTATTGGTATAACTTTTGATAAAGATACACAATTTGAAGGGAAATGTTTGACTCCACCAAACACTGTTTTATTCATTTTTTTAACACAACACGATTTCGTCTGTTTTGGGAAATGGTGAAGAGGGCTGGGTGTCCAGACCCACACACTAACACTGGATGCAGCCTATAAATGGATTTAAATACACACTCTGGTTAAGCATATTCAGTTCAGAATACTAATAATATGTAATAATATGTATGAATTATACCAAACTTTTGTCTAACTCCATCACAATCTCTCTTCACTTTTCTCGGCTAAAAATACACAATTTGTATCAAATATTTTTCACATAAAAATATTCTGTGTGCTTTATCTTCTGATCATAGAATTGTTTCACAAATCTTGTAAAATATGCTGGATATCCTAATGATATTGATAATATTAAGTTCCATTGTGTTATGTTGTTGTTAAAAGTATGCTTTGTCTGCTGAACAATGAGTATGAAACATTAGGTTCATTGGATGTGAAAGGGGAGGTGAATATAATCTGAAGACACATCAAATAAAGCCAAACCAATTTTATGATTTGTTTTTTGATGGTGAAAAGTTTATCATAATAGGCAAACTTTTTCGACCCAAAAATGGTGATTTTTTTATGAAGATAATCGTGATTTCAATTATCCCGGTGATGAAAGAAAATTCGACATTCATATTTTTTGTTTACCCTTCAAAATTTGAGGCCTCCCGCTGTCACTGGATATAAACCATTTCATGTCCCATTTGAAATTTATATTCACTTAAAATTTCAAAAAGTAGCTGGTAGTAGCTTAGAACTAGAAAAGTATTTGAATTTTCACTCCATAGCTATAACTTTTTAATATCTAGTTGGTTGATCTTATTGCGGATGAACTTTTAAATGTAGTAACTATTCTTCAGACTTTATTAGGTGATGCACACTTTAAAAATATCCGTCCATGAGATACTATGCTTTAAAAAACAGTTTTGAGTTTATTATATTGATTGTGTCATGTTTGTTGACCCACAGATGGGCCACTCCTCCACAGCGTGATCCATCAGTTACTCACACTTTACAGAAGATGGATGAGCAGAACTTCTCCAAATGTGATTTGATGGAATAAATTTCGCTTTTAACCTTTGTTAAGTTGTTACCTTATTTATAATTATACTTTCACTACACTGTCAATTATATTTTTAGAAACCTAATGATAATGAAGCTGTCATAGGTAAAAAAACTAACTTTATAAACATGACGGGTGGCTGTAAACCAGTAGAAGAAATATGTGAATCTGCCAGAAACTGTGAATATGATGGTATTCTATCATCCGGTTTTGTAAAGTTCTCCTGTCTTCAATGTGACATAGATTTCATCACTCAGTCGGAATGGAAGCAGCATTTATCGACTCATATCTATGATAAAAATGTTGATTCTACCTTTAAAAAAGAATTTGCTCAATCAGATGAATTGAGTGAGAATCTCTGCGAGATAGTGATGTGCGACGACTCATCTAATTGTTCGGAATCTGTACAATGTGGAAATACTAGTTCAGCTCAAATACCTCAATTGAAAAACATTGATAAACATGTTGTTCATTTATTAAAACATTATAAAGAAAAAAAACGTTTGATTGTAGGAAATGTAGAAAAAATTTTTCTACCAAGTCTGTCAGGTATTCTCATATGAAAATACATGCTAAAGAAAAACCACATATATGTGATGAATGTGGCAAATGTTTTGCTTTCAAGCAGTATCTCATAGTGCACCAAAAAACTATGCATTCAGATGAAAAACATTTTGAATGTGGGAAGAGATTTGCTATCGCTTCTAATTTAGCAAGTCAACATATACCACATTCAACCGAAAAACCATTCCTTTGCACAAAATGTGGAAATTCATACCAGACAAAAGCCATGCTATGTGCTCACATGGTACAACATGCAGGAGATAAATCGTACAAATGTGACGATTGTGGCAAAGGATTTACACGGAGAACTCTGTTAGCTGTGCATAAGCGAACTCATAGTGGTATAAAACCATACAAGTGTCCTGAATGTGAGAAATGCTTCACAGATCAATCTGGACGGAGAAGGCATCTTCTCACACATACGGGCGAAAAACCTCATGCTTGTACTGAATGCCCAAAACGTTTCACTCAAAAAGGGAGTTTGAATGAACATATGCTTTCTCACACTGGTAACAAGCCCTTTAAATGTAAAGATTGTGAAAAGAGCTACACACGACATAGTCATTTTTTAACCCATGTTGAATCTCATGCAAGGAAGAAACAAAAAATCAAGGAACAACTGAAAGAGATCTTTAGTTGATTTTGGTTCGAGTAAATCATTCGAAAAATAAATATTTAAAAATCAATGGAACTACTGGAATTTTTTTAAATATTGATTAAACTTTGAACCTTTCTTGTGAATCAATATTATATTGAAGCGTTCTTGCCATTCAGTCAAAAGCTTGGGCCACAGATGGCCTGTGTTGTTAGAAATGTTTGTTAAAATAGGCCCAAAACTAGACTGGCAGAATTTCAGCTACTCTGCTACCCAGACACCCAAAATTGGGTCCTCATTAAAAGAAAATTTAGCAAAGGCTCAATATTTTATGATATACGTTGTATGACTAGAAGATTGAATGTCTCTTTTTTGAGTGTCTGGTAGTAACCAAACTGTATAAAAAGGTTCGAAACCATCAATACTGCTACGAAATAGCAGTGTTGATGGTTTTGAAGGTTTTTGTCCATCCGAAGAAAATGACACAGAAATTTCAGACACCTGAAGAAAACCATGATTCTGCTATCCTGCCTAAAACAAACATAAGTTTAACACTCGTAGATTATGTCGAATTCTTCATATACAATGTTTAATCCTAAATTTAGCCTCCTGGCTTAAATATCTGTTATTTTGCCTTAATTTTCAGAGAAATAAGAAATTTTCGCTTCACTCAATAGCGCTCATTTTACCCAAATTTATGGTACATTTCATCTATCAGCCAAAAGCGGGATGCGTCTGTGGCTCATGCTTGGCAACATAAAATTTCTGACTGTGGATTATTAACCGAAAATCGTCTTTGATTTCTTGTTGTAGTATTACTAATATCTATTGTCCAGCTTGTTTAAGAACGTTGAGTCCTTTAACCAAAACTATTACCCCTTCAAATAAAAAATAAAATAGATTATTTGTTCCATATATTCCAAAAACATTAGATTTGATTTTCTTATTTACGCTAATATTTGTTTCTGACATATTTTTTTGATATATTCTCCCGACTAAATTTGGTTTACTTAAAATTGAATTAATTTATTTCATGAAATTTGCTGCCCAATTTTAATTTGTTTGCTATCGTTCCGCCAACTTTTTTATTTTTCAATGCAGAATTTGGGTTAATATTGCTGGTTTTGCATCCCCCATTTGCGAAGCTATTCCAAACTTCATATCATTGTTAATTGCATTAAAATATTTTTTTTTTGCAATTTATAAATCCCATTATTAAAATGCAATATTAATTTTGGTTTTCACATTGTAGAATCGGGTGCCCGGTTAGCGCAATCGATAAAGCGTTGGGGGAATACGCTTCGAGCTATGTATCTCTCTGATCGTCATGACGCAGGTTCGAGTCCCGTGAGGGATGATGGTTATATGCGAGAGGTCTGCTGGACGCCTCGCCGATGCACGGTGGTTCACGTTGGCGCCGCTTGCAGCTTCCTCCACCAACCAAGTCCATACACAGGAAAATGAGAAATGCGATAATCAAAAAATCTTCGCCCCGATTCGGAACTGGTATGTCGTGGTTCGCCATATGGTTAAGTTGTATTCTCTGCTTTCCTCTCCCACAGGATAAAAATGATTTCCTATCCTAATCTTAAAATTTTCGTAGCCCAGCAAGTGCATTAATCGAGGTATCAGAACTTGCACTAGTATTTTTTTTCGTTTCGAATTTATTTAAAAATTTTAATTTGTCCAGCGTGAGGCGTTGACTGGTTAACAACGATACGGCTGTAGTTACCTCGATCGGTGCAAGGGTTCTCAGTCGGTATCAGTATGGTATTTTGTTCCACTGACGGATCGCACCTGCGAGATGATTGTTTTTCAGAACAGACAATGGGTGATAGGAATATTTTAGAAAACTCTTACATGCATTTGAGAAATATACGTGATTTGGGTACATTCTGATTGGCTTGAAACTCTGGGGCAATAGTATAAGTTGATGAACGACTTGAAAAGTGAAATGGTTGAATGAGAAGTGTGTTAGCCAGACTTCACGTGAATTTGCAGTGGCAGTGCAAATGCGCGCAATAAATTTTGTATAAATATAGGAGTTCGAGAATAAAAATGGGTAATTCTGTGCATATGTTGATATGTAAAAAGTATGACAATAATTTGCTTCTGAAGCGGGCTAGGTGACTAAATTAGGCGACGACACAATGCTACAGTCTATCACTGTTACACAGCATAATCGACTCCAATCGGTTTATAAAATGCTCATGGTGTGTTTATGTTTGTAGATTTATTGTGCGATATTGATACATTTGGTTTGATTGTTGAAATTATACAAATGCAAAATCTCTTTATGTGCTGGTGGATCATGGCGTTTAGGCACATTTCATCTGTGGCTCATGTTTGATAGAAAAAAAATTTCATTTGAAATTTTAAGTTCCTTATCCCTTGAGATCACGCTCTGGAAAGGACGTACATCTGTTCGAAAGCAATATTTCGACGCATCTTCACTGCAAATGCTTATATGAGACCAAACGCCGGTATCCGGTCTAAGGTGCAATTGCTTTGTTTTGATATGTTGCATCTGTAGCTACAGTCTTTGATATAGTCCAAACGTAAGAGGTGAACGCGAAGGAAACAAAGTAGTGGTATATGGTTTTACCATTTCCCATCTATTACCATGACGGTTCAGTGCCATTAGGATATTTCCCGCTTAGAGTGCAGTTGCTGGCACGATGGCCTGTAGTAGCACTTTGCCATTAACTGGTCGTTGGGAGTAGTAGAAGTTGTGGAAAGTAGCTCTCAATATTATCTCATTGAAAACGTTTATTTCCTCCTTTTGTTTTTATGAAATGTTGTCTGATTCGGACGACTGAATCCTGCAAAGTGGTAAATTTTGCAAAAATCTTCATCAGTCACCGTAATGAAATAAATTTGACAATAAGAGAATTTTCTCATTAAATTCTGAAAATAGCAGCAAAATCGGAAAAGCTTCATTCGGACAGGTACGATTCAACCTGTCAGTTGAAAAAAGCTTCTGAAATTGGCAACTTTGAATATCAGTACATTTAATAATAAACGGATTTTTGACTAGTTGAGCACACTAGCTCCCGGCGCGGATTTAAATCGAAAATTGATAAAAACGCTAGTTTGTTAAATAAAAATAAAAAAAATTGCGTGCGTCGGTCATTGTTGAGACATTTATTTACTCCTACAAAGGTTCACAGACCGCCGCATTTCCAAATATAGTCCTGCCAATTTCAAATTAAAATTAAGTTCACTGATCTGCTAATGCATCCAATTTAGCTTTCAATAAACAACCTCAAGCTCATCCGGCTCATGCCGGATGTTGCGCCCAATCGATCAAATCGCTTTGATACATTCCTAAATTATCACCGTGATATGGCTCCGTGTGAAAAGCAGAATTACCACGTTCTGCAGGCATCGCATGTGCATTATATTTATAGACATTCAGAAGATTGGAGGGAAGGGTAGGATACCATAATTCTGACCAACAATTAACGTATATCAGTGTAAAATAGCCCAACACTCCTGCCGGAGATCTTCAAGAATGTGATTTCGAGTCCAGGAACTAACTAAATAATATGAATAACTTATACGGCCCGAAAGCGCGCGGATTGAACCTAGAGGTCATTCTGCGATTTTTTCGGTTGACCAAGTTGATATGTGATCTTCCCAATCTTTCAAATACGCAAGTGACTGTGCCAATGAGTCGGAAATTACGTTCAATAGGATTATTGATTATGCTTTCAAGGAAGTTTCACCGCGTGACAGCTTTTCGGAGTCGAACTTTTCTGCAATATATCGAGAAAACATTTAACATTTGATAAACTTTTGTCTGCATCTTACAAACCTTCAGATACTCTATTTCGTTTACGAAGCAGTTTTTTTTTAATGGAATACAAGACGTATCCGCAGAGATGGATTCTCCTGGGAGTGCTCTGTTGCGTTAGCTTCAGTCAGCTTTACTCAATGGGTGGATTTATAGTTCTGAACAACGTTGTCAGTCAGTTTTACAGAGTATCCCCTTTTCAAACTGATTTGCTGGCAATAATAGGCGCTCTTCTCGCTAGTCCTATCTGCTTTGCAACAGCATATTTTAGTGATAAGTTGGCACTTCGATCTCTTATGCTTCTTACGACAGGATCAATGTTTTGTGGATCAGTTATTTGCTGTATCGGATTTTTATCAAGGTGTGTCTTAATATTACTACTGATACTATGAAAATAGCGCGTACTATTTGATCAAACATTAAACTACTTTAAATATCTTTCCGGGAAAGATGTTCGGGTGTTGTCACACTGTCAATCTGCTCTGTAATTTCCAAACACTCATTTTCTGAAGTCATTTTTGGTGTTATATATTAAGATTATTGATGGGCAGATGGCCAGCAGTTCGCAAATTTTCCTATTTCTTTACAAATACTTGATTACAGTTCGATAAGGCTTATTCGAGTCATGCTAACAGACGAACGCCACTGGAAGCATTGGCGCGAAAACTAGCATTTTTTATCGCATATCAAAATATAATATTCAAGGAAAACCCATTCAAACAACGAAGAGTTTTACTAGGTTCGGCGTAACAACTTAAGCTCTTAAGCTTGTAGTACAAATATCGGCAACGTGTTCGACCAAAGTAGGGATTCATCACATAAAAACCTCAATTTGATATAAAAAATATCCGAATTTTTCAAAACAAAAATTTTCAAATATTTTGGTAAAACTATAGGGTTGCACAATACACATCTTTCAAGACGCGTAAACTATGTGTTGTAAATTAGGTATTGATACTTATTATTATTTCAATGTCTACATATATTATCCGCGCTATTTCCTGTTTTGATTAACTTAGGTTTAAGTCAAATCTGCTAAAATATGGTTCAAAGGTTGTTTTATTTTTCATTTCACCAAAAAAAAAAATAATGGAATGCTCTACCTTGAGTGTCCTCAGAAAATACTGTTCTAGGGACGGAAAGTTGTGTTTTTGTGTTAAAACATATTTTGCCACTGAGTCACTGATGGATCTCGCCGCCGAGGCGCGTTCCGTCTGTGTCTTATGCTTGACAAAATCAAATTTATTGTTGAACACTGCTAAAAATAAATCGCAGAATCGTAAAAAAATTTCCAAACAAAAAAATGTGCGCCTTCTGAGTACAGTCTTTTTTTTACATTATTTTGCTGGTTTTACACGACAAAATCTCTTTTTCAGGTAATTTCAGGTTGTATTACCTCAAAATACGATAAAACCGATAGTTTTCGGCAGTTTTTCATCTCTCCAATATTTTCAAGGTTTTGAAATACGGCACTGGTCCTAATGTACAATATTAATTCATTGGAAAAATATTCATTGTTATTCTTTCATCTCTCGTCCTTCTCTAATAAAGATAATAAAAGTTTCGAGTAGGCTATTTACGTCGACAACTTATGTTCAACTAAATGAAAAAAAAAAGAAATTATTAGCTCTTTATAATATATTTATTTGTTTGATATTCCTATTTCGCAGAACTTTGTTCTACGTCACTGTTTTTGGTCGCGTCTTGATGTTATCGTCAGTTGGAATTATGTACACAACCCAAGTAATATTGGCAGCAACATGGTTTCCAACCTTTCAAACAGCAACAGCCCTGACTCTGCCGCTATGTTCACTCATGATCGGTCAAGTTTCAGCTTCACTCGTGTATCCACATGTCATACCGTCTATGAGGTTTGCGAATGCCACAAACCAGACAGAAACTATCCAGACAAGTCGCGTTGTAAAACTTTTTGCATCAACGTTTACCTCGTTAGCGATAGCGTTGTTCATTTGCCTTGTTTTAACACTGATCTTTTGCAAGGACCACCCACCTACCCCGCCCAGTAGTGCTCAAGAGAAGCTTCTGCTTAAAAGGGCACACCTTAAAAAAAGAGAAGTAACAAATGTTTCCAAATTTCGTGAAATATGTACTGTTGCTACGAAAAAGCCGTTTATTTTGATATGTTGTGCCGAAATTTTCGCCGCCAGTTCTCTTGTGTTTATACAATTCTTATTGCCATCCTTCGTCTTGAATATTTTCCCTAATTTGGAGAACACAATACCAGGAACAATACTAGTTATCAGCGTCATTTTTGGAGCGATTACCATGCCTATCACAGGAAGACTCGTCGACAAATTCAAAAACTTTAAAACAATGACTCTTTCAGGTAAGTAAATATATTTCAATTAATGTATAATTCGTCAGTGTATAGCTATTAGGCAGCTTCGAAATTGTTATTGAAACATAAATTTTTATCAATATCGTTAATCTTCTTCACGCAGAATAATTCCCCCTCCGGTTTTCAAAATCGGGAATGTCAGACAACAATTGTTGTTTCAATCATGCATTGGCGTTAAAAATGACATGGTCAAATGTCGCACTCAGTATGTTTTTTGTTCTTGAATATGGGGCCTTGGGCATGAATATCATTGCCTAAGGCAGATACCAAGCTTTGCACTTCACAGTGATGTTTTAGTATGGGATGTTTTCCGCTTAAATTGCAGTTGCTAACAGTTTGGCCTGTAGCAGCTGTTTGGCATTTGGTTGGCGTAAGTTAGTCAGTGCTTTGGGCCTTGTTCAGAGGGACCTGAAACTGAAGTATACGGTTTGGGTATGTTCCACAGTCATATCATATTTATTTATTTATTCTCAGGTTCAGGTTTGATGGTTATTTGTATTGTCGGAATTGTCTTGGCATATTCATACAAGAACCTACTTTCGCTATATTTTCTATATTGCTTGTGCAGTATTGGCAGAACCATGTATCGTCCCCCCGCTACTGAGCTGCTGCTTGAAACAACTTATCCGGATAATAAACTGGTTGCCGTGTCATTATTAATGACGATAATAAATTTAGCGGTGTTTTCATTCACTTTGATAATAAGAGCGATTCTGACAAGTGCTGGTGCTGTCGTGGCTACCGCATTCACAGGCTTTATGCTCGTCTTGAATATTATATTTGTTGCATTTGTGAAACCTGATTACAAGAGATTGAATGCAGGCAGCGATGGATATCAACCCATGAATGAGGAATAACACAACAGTTGACATTATAGCAAATTTTACGTTTGATGACTAATAAATTTAATGGAGGATGAGAATATTTGTAAAATTTCGTGGTTGTTTTTTTTTGCCAGCAACACAACATCGGAGCGCTTGAACTGCGACTAGAACGTTTAAGCCGATGACATATGCTGACAAAGCATATACATATTCTATGTTTCATGCAAGATAACTACGCTATGAATCTCTTAACGTACTGGGCTCGAACCCCAAATGAAGGATAATTATATGCGAGAGGTTTGCTGGACGCCCTCAGTGGTGTGCACAGTGGTTCACGTAAGCGCTGCTTACGGCTTCCTCAAGCAACGTGTCCGAGCAAAGAGAGATATGAGTAAAATGTTAAGCCAAAACCCTTCACCCCCGGTTTCGGAATGGATGTATGCACAAGAGGTCTTGGTTCGCCATATGGTTAAGCCGCATTCTCGACTTTCCCTCTCCTGCAAGGGAAAAAATGAAATCCCATCCATCCACCAAGCAATCTAGTTTTACATTAACTAGAATAGTTTTACGATTACATAGTACTTTCCCCTCGTCCTCGTCAACTGTACCGCAATTTTCCATACGCGTTTATCACATTAAATTCATTTTTCACTCGTTGGCAACAAGATGCAAGATGATACAAGATGTGATTTGATGACATACGTGAATCGAACAACTTCAACACCCATTTCATGATTTGACATGATCTATGAATGACTGTTATCAAACTTCACATCAGTTTTTAAATGGCAATTAAAATATTTCTTGATTGTTCATTTTGATAATTATTCACTCACATATCTAATTTTTATAATTTTCGCCGGTGCCAAGTACGACCATTCGTTGCTATTTCTATCCAATTTGCCTAATCCTCGGTGAAAGTCCTAACTGTCGAAATAACTCTGAAGTCACCGTAAAAAAAGAAAATAACATTCAACACACAGAAATAGAATTTTATTGATAAGTCTCGGAAGACTTTGTGACGAGAGGGTGGGACTTGAAGAATTTGGGAGTTTCTTTCGACGATACATTTCAAACTCAGTACAGTGGCGGCGATTGTTAAACCGTCAGCGCGTAGTTTTCACTGGTGGTGTAGAGAACGTCAGGCACGACAAGAAGAAGTTTGGCGACGCGCTACAACTTATTTTTAGAATGGTTGTATTAGCAACATCGCCCATACGCTATGTCCCTGTACACGTTTTTCTATTTATGTACATTGATGCACTACAGAAGACGTAGTTACGCCTGGTTCTGAAATATGTTGATTATCAAACCATGTCATGAGCGCCACAAGCAACAAATATAACTAAAAAACTGACCCTTTTTTAAATAATGACAACCCAATAGCGGATGGCAACTTCCCAAATGCAGATTTGGAACCTCGAAATCTGAACTATTCTAAAACAAAATGACAGTTTGTACGGTAAGTCTTTTTCTATTTCGACGAAGCAAATATAATGATTGAAAGAACACATAAAATTTATATTAGGCAAATAGGTACTGAATCAAAATATAGGCCTATGTATTATAAAGAAAAAAATCAAAACACCTGGCATCTCATCAATAGGAAAATAGCATTAGATAACAAATTTACACAGGGAAATAATCAAGAGTAATTTTCACTAACAAGCGGAGGCAAGTATGAATGATTGTGCAAAAGACCCCTTCCAAAAAATACTTTCTTCGGTTGGTTTTCTTTCAGGTAATAGGTTGATGAATTGCTGTTAACAAACAGTACATTGGAGACTTCCGTTACTTTTGAAACCGGACAAAATCTATTTAAAAAATGAAACGTCAAAACAATCTCTACCCACAACCAGCTGCATGTTTAAATTGAAGAATTTTGAAAATTTTTGCACGGTTTCACCACACTTCCAAATAGACAAATTCATAAATTTGGAGCATTTATACCTTTTATCAGACTGGCAGGTATTTAAGACAAGAGAGAAATTAGCTTGCACAAAAAGCAAAAAACACAATACCATTTCAGGGACAAAAAATAATCCACAGAGTCACTTTCCAACAAAGCATCCCACTTTTTTACAGTAGAATAACAACTCAAATCATTTATTATTCTCACATTTTGACATACAAGCGCTATTCAGCCTGGGACAGATGCCTAGTTTTAAAGTGATCTATATTCCTCACTAATTAAAAAAATGCTAGAATAATCACAGGTCATAGGTAAATTAAAACAAATAAAATGCTAAAAGTCCCATGGTACACACAGATTACCCTGATCAAAAAATGAGTAATAATTTAGAGTTATTCTGATATCAATACCCTTCAGTAAAATACTAAATTGTGCTGAATTCTGAAGGAGTTTCTCACAAAACTTCGATGATTGATGGTGTTCGACGTCAAAATCTTTACACATGGAAGATATTTCGAGTTTATCTTTGCATAGGGATGTGAGTTGATGTGATCTAGATTTTTCACTGTGGAACAAAATTTTCACAATTGTGCTCGAGCAACTCCACAAGTTTACTGGACATAACAGCTTATGAAGCTATATTATGTTAACCCAAGTTAAGTCAGAACCTTGTTTTCTTCTCTGACCAAATTTAAGTTTTAATGATAATGAACTTTCCAAAGCTAAATAAAATACTTTAATCAAAATATTAAAATAGAAAACAAATAAATCTATTCAAAATTGTCGATCGCTCCAATGTAACCTCCAGCGTCGTTTTCTTCTATACGAATTAAGTTATCCAATCATTCATTGCGTAACCTTCATTCCACAAAAAAACTCAACTAACATAACTTGTCGAGGAATAGATGATACTGAAGCTCAAGACCATATACGAAAAAATTATAGGATTTGTACATTCTTATGGTGCGATACAATAGAAGCAGAAGATTGTTTGGCCCAGAGGGTACTACTCTATTATTATTATTAGAGTTATTACTATTACACTCTACTAAAGTGGGTTCAGTCCTAATATTATTATAATACCTTGCACTGGAATACAGTCTTTCTTCAGACAATGGTTTCTTCTGAATCAGATAACCCTGTAGATGTCGTGGATCACAATTCATATCGGCGTGAAATCTACCACTTGAGGTCAAGGTAATTTTATCACCACTGCCATGTAAAATAAAATGATGACTTTAATACAAACAATAGGAATAGTAGGCTGAGGGACGTTATTATTTCTAAATCAATATATTTTGTAGTATAATTATCATATATGCTAAATATTACGTTCTAAAATCTAGCATAAATCAGGCTTTTTCTATAAAATAGGCTTGATTATGTGAAATTTCAAAATATTATTCTATTGATAAAAATAATCCTGAACGACGTTTACATCTTTCAGGCATCAAATGCTTTCATGGCATTTTTTGAATACTGTAAAAAAAGGTTTCCACAATCCAAAATAATGGTTAAGTGGTTTTAGCACATGGAGCTTCAGAGGCGACTTAAGCTCGAAGCTTTCAAAAATTTGGGGATTTTTCATCCATCTAAATTTGAAGCTATATCATAAATTTAGATCAGCGTTAAAAATCTTAACTCATGATTGTGCGATGTGACGAAACATAATTTTCATGATTTTTCTCATCGACCAAGGTGTCAAAGTTAATTCCTCAGTTTGTTTCATCGACAGTAATTTTTGATGTAATTTTGCTCAACATGGTGATATATTCATGAATTGAAACAAGTGAATTGAGTACGCACTCTCGACATTCGAACCTCTGGTCCGAACTACCTGTGAAAAACAGAATTTCTAAAAATTCAATTTGCCAGGGCACTAGTTACGGATGGTTGAGAGAATTTTGATGACTGAATATGGTTGGACTGTTATCTCGCTAGGAAAATGATAGATGATCAGAAAAACCACATATAAAATGAAGTGCACAATGGACAGCAAACATTTCTGAATTGTATTGTTTTGCAAAAATGATCATAATTTATTAACATGAGATTTGTCCGATCAGGATCTGGTCACAGTCGTCCTTGATTTGTAGTATAGTATAACCAATATACCTTAATGTACTTCAATACATTTTGCCGACATACTACTCATCAGTACTGATTTTCAACAAACTTTCCCATGTATTGTTCATTGCATCCTATAGTAAGCAGTTAAGTTCTGTTTGAAATGTTTTTCGACGCATTATATGTAAATCTTTGCTCTTTGAAGGTTGTTCGATTCGATTCAATGTAGCTTGTACCACTATCATGAAACATCAAAATTTTTACTATTTTTGTCAACTATGCTATCCCATTCTCATGATGTCACAGACCGATAAATGGATCAAAAACTAATAACCAAAAACACCTCACTTTAATGTTTCCACATCTATCACATATGATTTTATCCAAGTGATTTGCTTTATCGAATAATTTAGAATCAACACTCTGATATTTTATCAAGAACTGCATAAAAAAAATAATTTTAAGAAATCTGTGGATAAATAGATACACGAAAATGAAAGAATAACAAACACCAAGCAGAAAACAAGAGTCTGTTAACCACAGACTACATTTATTTTTGAAGTTGTCAAAAAAGAACTGACTAATGACCATTACCTACTATGACAAAGAGCTATAAAGTCATTACTATAAAATATTTCACCAGCATGTGCAGTGGTAAATATCATTAACATAACGGTATCACAATTTAAAAAATATGTAACCATATTTGGTTCAACATTGGGTATTATTTGTGTAATGTCCATAGCGTAGGGGGTGCTAAATAAAAGAAGAATATTATAGATAATAAATTGAAAGTTAATCAATAATGGTCACTGAAACATTATATATTTATTTATTTTATTGTGGAAACCAACATAAATCTAGAGAATAATTTAGAAGTTAATCAATCATCGCTACTAAAATATCACTCACTTTGACCATTTTTTTGCGGAAACTGACATAGGTATAGATAATCATTCAAAAGTTAGGTAATAATTATTACAAAAGATAAACCATTTTAATCAATTCTTGTGCAAATGAACGAATGAGTCACAGATCAGCGACACACTACAAGATACTACTTACTTTAGAAGTTAATCAATCATCGCTACGGAAAGATCACTTATTTTGACCATTTTTTGCCGGAAACTGACATAGGTATAGATAATCATTCAAAAGTTAGGTAATAATTATTAATAAAAGATAAATCATTTTAATCAATTCTTGTACAAATGAACGAATGAGTCACAGATCAGTGACCATACTACCAATAACTATGCCTACTACTAACACAATTTGAACAAAACTTCTTCACACTGGGAACAAACGATTGCATGAATACCTAATGCTATTTACACCACCAACAATTAGAAAAAAAATGACCTGTAACCATTGTTGTGGAACATCTTCAACACTCAAACAAATACTTTCATCCGCAGAAATCATTGTTTTGTCTGTGAACACTAGTTTTTTACCTTGTAAAGACTGCATTTGTTCCTTGTGTTGGGAACAAAACTTTGCAAAATTTCTTAATATTCCCTGTAAATATAATTTTTTTTACTTTGATTAATGATTTAATTAATTGATTAATAATTTTTAATACTACCGGTATACTTGTTTTAAACTCAGATTTATTCCTAAAAATTTCCTCACGCACAGCCCTCCTCCATAATCATCTCACATAATAAGCACACCTTCATCGAAAAATAATTACCTCAAAGAATTGGTATTAGTAACCATTATTGGTAAAAAAATTGAAAACCAAAAATTAAGGGTGTGGTTTTAAAATACATGGATAGCAGACATACACAGCAGATGCAAAATGACGGACTATATTACAGAAGAAATGAACTGCATGTGTTGATGATTTTGAAACCTCATCAAATATTTATCAAAATAAAATAACACAGAAGCTTTAGACGTTCAAAGATTTTGTTGGTTCATTTAGTTAAATCCACAGTCCTATAAAAATGGTATGAAAAATTGTGAGACTAATATATACAATACCAATGATTGCCAATGATAAATGTTTCAATAAAATTACATTTTATGAATGGAAATTTAACTTTTTCTTTCCTAGCTAATATGCCCATAGGCATGTATAGATGAATAGACTCCTATAAGAGTAACTGAGTCAGGGAGAATTATACTGACTACAAAGTTGTAAACCCAGCACATCGATAGTCCTTTTTGCTTAGAACCTGATCCTGGAAACTCCAATTTCTTTTACATTCTCTGAATAACAAAACACTTTTGACAAGATGAAACCTACCTAACCTAAAATCTTCCCAAGTGTATCTAAGCCAAATAACTAATCTACTTCAAATTAATAATTAATAAAAAAGCCTGTACGTTCTTCTTATTTTCAGCAATACTGGTGATAATATTACTGATAATGAATCTTGCGCCAGATCTGTTATTTTTTATTTAGGAGCTAGAGAAATAGTGGCTCTACTCAATATACACACATTTTTTCTAGAAATCTATTGCTGTTATTTTTCATAAAAATAAACTCACCAATTCAATGTCCTACAGGTTGAAATATGACAATAAAATAAACTAAAAATCGATAGTGCTATTGTTAAAAATTTCAGATTATCTTAGCACTAGTAATCTTGTCAGTATTGGCTGTGCTTAGGGTTAGAATATAGACCCCTTCTAAAAGCAACCTTGAACATAGTCAGATGAAATATAAAATTTGTTAATTACCTGCTCACTTTTGTATTGCCAAGAGCTGCACCAGGATATCTTTCTCAACCCAAAACTCATTGCTATGTCATTCTTCAACGCTTCATTGTTGTTTATTATGAGACGACTCGATTCTTGCAAATTTCGAATTTCAGAAATATTTTTCTGCAACCACCTTCTGCGACAAAATTATTCATAGATATCATGAAGGATTGACGAAGTCATTTTGTTTTACTCAGAGCAAGGTTGTAAGGAACTTTTCGTTTCCCAAAAACAGTGTTGTATAAAGAGCTACACGAGTGCAAAAATGAAAAACAAGGGATTTTTATCACTAAAATGTACTCTTGACCAGAGTTTTGAAACTTAAAAGATCAACATGTATATCTACATATGGCAAATAAAATGATAGAATTGAATTAAAAATATAACTAATTGCTGCTAACAGAGACTTTTAATATTTAAGTTTCATAACAATCTGTACACGTAACCCATCAGTGGCCCATACTTGACAAAACCTGTTTGAATAAATGATGTGCACTGGTTTTAAAATAGCTTTAACACTTTTTTTTTTAGCTTTTTATTATTTGCTATGGCCCTGTTTTCCGTTAACCCTAAAACAAGGGGCTCATCCTCAACAACTGTTAGGCACGGACCTTTGTAGGGATTGTGTATCTGTTCTATGTTACAGCTACCCGTTAAGTGCCTTGTTGAAGGGCATACTTGGTGGTGAAACGATCAAGCATCCAACCACCGGCCTTCCAGAAAATACAATCGGGCTTAACCGACTGAGCGTCTGAGCCGGACAAACTTTTTGTTATTTATAATCTCAGCAATAATGGGTAAACTATGGGTTCTAACCAAAATTAGTTGAGAGTAGGGATGTCCTTTGAATTGTCACATGTTCTAGAATTCGAAACAACATAATTTTGTATTTTGAATATTCTTAAATGGAATCATTTTGCAGTGTGAAGTCGTTGTATGTGCCGAATTTTACATAAGTCATGACTTTGCCAAAAATGTTTAAATATAACCAATTCCATTTATCTGAAATGTTGAAACATTCTATTTATTTAGTGAATTACAAAAACCATTTCAGTTACCGATCAAAAACTTATTTGTGAAAAAGACTTTTTTTCTATAGCCACTTTCCTGGGTGGATCACCCTGTCCAAGGCCATGTAACAGCAGCCACTTATAGGCAACTTTTAGTGATACAACACACACATAATAAAAATGCTACCTTGTCTCGTGTTGATAGCAACTATCAACAAGAAAATGATTCAGCTGTGCCAGACAATAAAAAAAATTATGCCAGTTTATAGATAGATACCTCAAACCTAGATTTTTCGCATCACCAGCATCATCAGGTTTCTTATCTTGAGTGTGGAAAGTTGCACCCCACTGAGGATTGATAGTCGTCTTTCTGTATCTTTGTTCCAGAGGCAATTCAACGGAGCTTTTACGTGAGATTTCATCCAGATGAGAAGCAGAAAGTCCGCATGATGATAATATATGCTCAATGTTTGTCAGTAAATCATGTGAACGTAAAGTAAAGTGGACGAGTTTGAAATCTGAAGAAATCCAATCGGAAACAAAGTCGAAACGTTATAGAACAATGTGCCACCTGTCAACAGCTTGAAATAGGCAGTTATGATTGACTATAAACTAAATTGTGTTAAGACTGTTGGACATAAAATCACATAAGGTATTGAACATGGAACGTGCAAGGGACATATCATCCTTGTAAAATCTCCTGAAACCGTTAGTACAAGATTCTGTCAAAATCCTATCTACATCAACAATCCATTATTAATATAGTGGTAAATCTGTAACGTAAATGATTATAAATTTTGTAATGAAATTAAGCGAGATGAATCTTTATTAAAGTGAGCGATTCTTATATGGTGACCTGCTCGTTGCAACTAGGTCACCATATAAGAATCACTCACTTTAATAAAGGTTCATTTCGGTTAATTCCTCTAGAAAATTTGGAATCATTTACCGTACAGATTTACCACTATATTGATAATTAAGTTATCTGTTTTATAAGTTTGAGATGACACCACTCACCGTCGCTAGAAATAAACTTTCGTCAATGGGACTGCTGCTTCGAAAGTAGAAAGGAAAAACTTTAGTTGGGGTTGTAGATTCCTATTTGTTTTGGAACACTGAAACTGCCTTCCAGGTAACTGTTCAATCTTTTTCAGCGAAGATTCATTGATTTTCTGAAAAGATAACTTTGACTAATAAATTAAATCTGTCAGGTAATAAAATAAATATCGATTGAAGTGGTTAAGGGAGTAGAAAACCAAGCAGCAACCCAGAAGGCCAAAAGCATTTCAAAAATTTTATTTAGCGGAGCGCACATAATAAATTGTACAAACATGCTTGTGTTTATTGCACTAGATTTGGTCGCCTGAATCTGACGGCATTGAATCCATCGG
>OZ023151.1:14293347-14457575 GCA_963675895.2 Styela plicata | reverse complement strand
CTGTCTTTGCCCAAGAAGGGCAAGCCGGCCCAAGGTAGAGAATGGACTGTGCTGTCAGGTATTGTCGAAGAAGATGTAAGTTATCGTGCCAGTTACCCTGTACCGGTAGCTCAATCGGTACAGGGTACAGCGTACCGTACGCTTTGTAAAGCGGTGGGGATGCGCTTCGAGCTATGCATCTCCGATCATCCTGGCGTAGGTTCGAATCCCTTGGGGGATAATTTGCTTACGCTACCGTACATTCGAGAATTTGAAAACTAGATTGCCCTGGGGAGATACTGTCATTAGTGGGCAACATCACTT
Organism: Styela plicata; assembly: GCA_963675895.2. NCBI lineage: Eukaryota > Metazoa > Chordata > Ascidiacea > Stolidobranchia > Styelidae > Styela > Styela plicata. Next base: position 14,457,272 of record OZ023151.1, on the reverse strand, counting down.
TGCAATGTTACATTTATGGGATGTTTATCATGATGGAATTTAAAATTATTGATACAGTTGGCAGTCACAACATCATCAGAATATTATTCCAGTTTTCAATTCCACTAATGGCAAATGAATGTGAACGTATTGTAGTATTCACATGATTCCTCAATATGCATTTACTACTGACATATCGAGTGTACTACTTAACAGATTTTTTATTAAAGTATTTGTCATTGTCTATATTCTTGTAAATGTTTATCATATCTCCTCTTTCTCTTCTATCTTTATGGGTGGTTATTCCAAATGCTTTATTCCGTTCCTGTGGGTACATTATTTTCCCATAATTTAGAAGTCTTGTCATTTTATTCCGTACTTTTTACAAATATCCTAAATATGATCAGCACATAGTTTAGCTAAACTAATTCAATTCATTTTCCAAGGTGTGTGGAAACACATTGAAAGTCGTCGCCCTGGGAACTGGGACCAAGTGCATTGGGAAAAGTAAGATGCGAAATGATGGTAGAGTGTTGAATGATAGCCATGCTGAAGTCGTTGCAAGACGCGCTTTTATGAGGTAAATCAAAGCATGGTATTGAATAACCCCCATACATAATTTCTTTGTCTCATCGTATCTATTTATATCATTGATTACATCCATACAGTTATTTGCTTTTATATGATTTAGCTAAATTTGGTGAAGAATTTTTAATGTTACACTTTAATGCTATTAAGCCAGGTGTCCATTCAATGACCTGGATGGTCATATCGTATCCTTCATTCGTAACTTATTTAGTTAACACTTTTTATTTATTGTTCTGTGATATAATGTTTTCTGTTTGAATAAATTTCTCTCTTTTTTTCAAATTTGTCTGGGCACAGGATATGCTTGAAATTAACAACATGTTCAAGAGCTTATTAGACATCTACGCCTAGAGCATGAACCTTATTATAATTGTTTGCAAAAGTTGTTATTTCTGGATGTAAGAAGATTCTCAGAATCTACTCATTCATGATTGATAATTTATTTTTCTTCGTCCCTCATAACTTGAGATTTTTGTGATTTTCCATACCAAGCATTTATGTTGTGGAAGATAATACTGGTAGTTGATTTTGAAAAACTCTACACAGTAGTTTTTACTTTATATTTGAATTTTTTGACGAAGTTAAATTTTGTTTCAAATAAAAATGTAATCTGCCGTGCCGTATTTTTCAATGGAAGAATTAGGTAGTTGAATTGAGGCAGTTGAATGCATTAAAAATAATTATCTTGTCTTTAATATCTTAGCCTCAAAATTGGCAGGTATATCAGTTATTTCAATGGTATATTGGTAATTTACAGGTATATGTACCATCAACTTATTCAGGTATATGAGAGTGGAAAAAGCCAAGTTTTGGAATTATCTGACAAACACGTGGGAACCTGTGTATTAAAGAGCAACATACAATACCATTTTTATGCGAGTCATACACCATGTGGGGATGCGTCCATTATTCCCATCCCAGAAAGCAACTGCCTGAAAATGATATCAGAGTTATCTCGAAAAAGAAAGCTTGCTTCTCCTGAAAATGGTATTGATGCTAAACTTAATCGATTTGAGGATGAAGTCAGTGAGTCAAAGACCCTGTCGTGTGATTATAAAAACACCAGCACAGATATTTCAAGGACAGGTGGAAAACCAGTTTATGGTGAACCTCAAGACCCTTTATTATCTGGTAGCCGTTATCACTTACCTGGGTCCTTGAGAAACAAGCCAGGACGTGGTGAGCCAACAATTTCTATGTCCTGCAGCGACAAGATTGCCAAGTGGAATGCACTCGGTTGTCTTGGGGCCCTGATATCACATTTTATTCCTGAACCTTTGTATTTTACCTCAATTGTTGTTGGAAAATGTCTCTATTCACACAAGTGTATGAAAAGAGCCATCTATGACAGAATTTCGTCCTTAAAAACGGTCCCACCATACATGCCTCACCTACCGAAACTTATGCATTCAGATATAGAATTTCCTCATGGAATGAAGATTGATTTGATGCCATGTGGCAGCTCTATAGCATGGTCTAGGATTCCCCATGACCAGCATGAAGCTACGGCAAATGGTTTTCGCTTAGGCATTACTAAAAAGCATCTGGGCACTGCCGCTTCGCAGAGCTTTATCAGTAAAAATTCATTATTCTGCACTTTCAAGATTGTTAGATCTTTAGGGGGATTATTGCAGAGTTTATCTGATAATGAGAGATCATATCTTGACCATAAAACCGCAGCAAAATTATATCAATCTGCTTGGAATGACTTGAAAGTACAGTGCTTTCAAAATTGGATTTGTCATGAAAGGGAACTTGAAAATTTCACATAGTAGTTCAGTATTCATGACTGTTGAGGAAAAGCAAGCATTTGTCGAATTTTAGTTTTATGGCTTACCCTTTTTCCAAAATACATTGAAAATTCATGACTTCAAAATTTAATTTCATCATTTTTGCTATTCTGATTTTGATGATCATGATATTTGAATGGACTGCTTTTTTAATACAATTTCTCTAAAGAATTATATTCTACTATTGTTATATTCTACTATTGTTACTTTTTTTGGTATTGGAACCCACTAATTACTTTTTCCACAAAATTGTGGTACCCTGGAATTACGATAAATGCTCTGGTTTATTTTGACACCTTTATTTACATAAAAGCTTTGAGTGATAAGTAATGTTATACTAAGATAGTTTTATTAATTTCCCAACTATTCCGGAGATTTCTTCCTTTTAGCCAGACATCACGAAAACCATGCTTTAGGCTAATTGTCCAGCAACTTACCCAGATAGGCACGTTTTTTAGTCAGTACCTATAGTTAGCTATCTTATCGCTTCTGCTCCACTAATCCCTGCAAATTTGTGTGCTTGTTGAGCTCAGTTAAGATGGTTAGAATTAGGTATGCTCTGATTTTCGCATATCCGATGGCCCAAACGCTGGTTCGGATTTCATGAGGGACGGTTATTTGTTGAACGTTTTGATGGATGACCTGCCAGTCGTTCATGTGACCAATGTTAGGGACTTCTTGCACCAACCACGCACAGGAAAAAAAATGTTATGCCAAAACCTCCTCAGCCGATTCTGAACTCTCGAGGCTGCATAAGAGGTCTCAGTGTAAAAATGTCCACGATGACGTGGTTTTTATGTGTGGTATGCGGATTCACATGTTCAGTTCCCCCAAACCTCTCATAAATATTAAGGGATGGTGAAGAAAATTATTGAGACTAGTTATTGCGAGTTGGAGGTGCTCGAAAATTGAGATTTTCTGCATATTGAATCAGTTAAAAGGAAATTATCGTGGATCAAACTCGGCTCACTATACTATATGATGATACATCCAAATAAGTCGTCAGTTATAAACCCGATATTATGTAAATTTAAAGCATAATCTAATACGACTAGAACAAAAACGAACCCTTGCTTGCTGAATAGAAATATATACACGATGATGTAATAATATGAACTAGTTCGTTTATGTACAATGTCGATTTCACTGATGAAGTTTGGTGCCTGTATATTTTGCAGGGTCGTTCCTTTTCCGCATTCGACCTTGACTTTGTAACTTCGATTAGAGTCGACGCGTATAATAACACCGGCTCGTCTCCATTTTCGTTTCGTCGTGAATCCACACTCTCTGCCCTTCTCTCAAAGATTTTAGATCCCGTATTCCTCTGTTACACCACTGTTCTGGGGTTTTTAACGAAAAGGGGTATATTTCTTGTGTTAGAGCCGAGGTCGTTGCAGGAATTCTGGATGTGAGTGTGCGATCGTAGAATGCCTAATTGGGACATAATCCATTACTTCTTGGTGTATTTCCATATTCTCCCAGAGATCCGCTCGTTATCACCTGGTCGGGGACGGGTATAAACGCTTTTATAACTTGAATTGAGTTTGGAACGAAAACCCATTCCGTTGTCTCGGGGTATCCCGTTTTGTGGTCGACATATATGACAAAATATCTACGGCCAATTTGAAATATGTCTGAAGCTGCTATGATGATTCAAGCTGTTGTGGCGGACGTTCAGCTTGGCGCTTACATTACACTCGAATTAAGCTACAAATCGATGAATGTGATTGGATGTCTGTACAAATACGTACTCGTTGTTTTTTTCTCACTTCGCCAAGGCATGCAAAAGTGTCAATATGTGTTTTCTTGCATTGTGAGGCGGGACATACCGCATTCCGAGCAAAAGTAGGCCTTCGGATACAGTTGCGCCCTCATTCTGGCAGCCAAAGTGTTTCCACCCAAGTTTTTCGGGAACTTTTACGGGATAACCCATTGTTGGGCATTGAACATATTATTGTTCTGTTCCCATTCAAGTTTTTCAGGAACCCATCAATAGCCTATTGTTAAGCGTATTCTTTATTCGTCATTTGAAGCACAATTCTTTCATGTAGGACAATATCGTTAGCGTAGTTCTCCGTTTTGAGAGATGCTAAAAAATATCTCCGTTGGATAGCTTTTCTGTCGTAAGTCCGAATATTCTTTCGCAAGACAAAATTTTCGTTGACTCTCGATGAATCGACCGTTCGAGAAAGCGAAGCCCTACTTCTGGGTTATACCAGGTTCAAACATGATTCAAATTTTGCCAAGGAAATTCTTTTTTGCAAGTCTTTGAAAACAACTACCACAGCGCGAGATATTTAAAAATCTTATTTCCACTGTGCTGATGGTGCTCCAGCAATGATGGGAAGACATATAGGAGTACTCAAGCTTTTGAAAGACGGCAATCCAAGCATGGCGGCAGTACACAGAATTATTCATAGAGAGAATTTGACAGCTGCAATCCTCAGTTGTGAACTGGACCAACTACTGAAAAACGTTATTAGTGTAATCAACTGGATCGAATCCCGTCCTACAAATGAAAGACTGTTCAAAAAGTTGTGTGTGGACATGGAGGAAGAACACATAAGTCCACGTCACGGTATTGAAATTTGTTGGTAGCCGAGAAGAATTTCAATTTTTAAAATCAAGTGAATCCAAAACCTTGATATCTTATCTAGCATATATTTTTGGAAAATTGGATGCATTGAGAAAGGAGCTACAGACACTCAATGACTGTAAAACCCTAATATTTGGTTTCATCGAGAAACCGAAATATTTTTTGCCCAAATTTCATAATAAATAAAATAATAAAAAACTTTTCTTGATTCGCCCATCTTGACAGCTGTTAATCAACGGATACTACCCTTTGAATAATATTGGAACATCTTTCAAATCTCGTTGCTGAGTTGAATTCCAGATTTTCAGATCTAAAACTGACGAAGTTTCCTTCATCATCAGCCCTTTCTCTTCAACTGTGCACGTGAGGAAGGTTTGACAATGGACTGCTTATTATGCTGACGCGCAAACACACCTGCAAAACGATGACAGCATAAAATCAATCTATGCATCCCAAAAGCAGCTGATGTGGTTGGATTCGCAAATCTGTACAAAGTATTCCAAATTAGTTATGGTGGCAGAGCAAACACTTCTGACATTTCCAACTACGTATTTAGTTGAATTTGCTTTTAGTGTCGTTACAGACATTTTGATGAAAAAAAGAAGAACACTCCACATTTGCAAGGTGAGCGCGGTGACCTTCGAGTAATACTCCAATGCCTTTTCTTCGATTTTCTTTATTAACTTCTCAGCATAAGGCTCACGGTTCTCGCTAACAAATAACAACGATTTGTTTGGTTATTTTGTATATATACAAAAATATCATGTTCTCATTAGACAGAGATATAAGTTTATTGTATAATACATTTTTAATTTTATTCCTGAGATAAATCCTCAAAAGACATCATCCAGGGACAATATTCAGGTAGTTTAATATTTTGGCAATTATTTTTTCTGATTTTTTGTGGGAGGAATTAACGGTGTCTGGGTTGACAAAGGAGGAATCGGGAGGGGAAAAAACTTTGAGGACCACTGATCTAGATATAGCGAACACTTTGTCATGGCGTATCGCATGGCTGTTGTCTCTAGTTCCACTTTTGTGTGGCTTGTTTCGGCGGATGTTAGAAATCGGCTGCCACACATGACGAGCTTCCATTGGTTTCCATGTTTTTGAAACAGTACGGACCCCAATCCTTTTGATCGCGATGCATCAGTGTCTAGTCGAGTGTCTAGTTCTTGCCTGAAATAAGCTAAAATTCGCGGCTGGGATAACATGGATTTCGTGAGTTCAAATGCCGCATCGTGCTCTCTTGGGGAAAAATTTGCTTTTTGGTTTCAGTAGTGGTGTGAATGGCTCAGAGGCTTTTGCTAGCTCCCAGCTACACTGACAAAATTGGTAAACTAGGCCTAAGAATGACCGCAAACTTGTGTGATCCTTCGGAATTTACGATAAATCCCGCGAATGGCACATTTTCCTGGTAATATATAAACTTGGTAGGGCTGTTCTGATTCTCTTTGTATCGTTCTAGTGCTTGTGTCACGAATTGTCCATGTTGGATCCGATCATTTGACGCAACAAGTATATCGTCAACTATTTAACGACACCTTCAATTGCTCGGTCTCCTTTCAGGCAATAACTATCTTCGGTCCATAGGAATCCTGTCATGTTGTTGTCTCGCCAAACACATAAGGCATATATAGGTGGCTTCTTTATTATTCAGCAATCAATATTTATTACAGATGACTTCTCAGTAAACAGATATACAACAGATTAGAACACTACTTGAACAGACATAACAGACCCGTACCCCGTCCTACCACCAGCCTACAAAAAGAGAGCGACAAGAACATTCTATTGCAGTTGCCACATTCTATATAACCTTCGGCCTAACGTGATCACTTATTATGACAAATCCCATTTGGGATCGATTATGTCGATAATGTGCCCATGGAGTTATGAACGGGGTAAGGTTCTCAGTACGTTCGGTAAGTGGCATTTGCCAGTAGCCTCGTGCTGCGTCTAATTTTGCGAAGAATCGGGATCCGGGCAGAAGACGGGAAAGTGCTTCCCATGACTGCTTCAAAGCTTGTTTAACTGATTGAAAATTGAAATATTACGCGCAACGCGTAGAGAGTAAGGAATGTAATTCGGTTTGAGTTGTATATCCATCGGTTCGCAAAACATCGCGGGTAGTGGAGAATTGTTGCATTCCTCTTCTACGGTACTAACTGGAACCGGAGTCGTCAAAAACTTACTTGGAAATTTACCAAGTTTTCTGCAAGCACAAAGTTTTAGAAAGCCATTTGTTTTCTTAATATCGTAACAGACATGAATGAGTTCTGTTATACTCCTCTGCTCATGGACCGATAAAGTTGCTAGCAAGTACGCTTTTCAATTGTACAGATGGTTTTTGCAGATTGTTCAAAAAGGACTCGGGTTTATAAAGTAGATCGTAACCAGCAACTGTAGCACCTGCACAAGTATCAGGTATCATCTGCAAATATATTTGTTTCCCCCCAGTATTGACCTTGGCTTTCACGGTGGTTGGTAAAACTCTTTCAAATTGTGCAATTACTGTTGAAATATTAATTGTTCTCACCGTGGTTGGATTAATTTAACTCTCTCTTGCGAGCTGCCGTGTGGCGCGAACTGCGAAACGTCCTTCATTTCCGCAATTATTATTATTAATTAATTTTTTAGCCGGGCTGGGCACTTCACATCGCTTTCGGGATGAGCCTTGTCTCCAACAATTTTTAAATCGTGCCTTAAAGATGAATATCTTCTGTACGATAGCGATATCGTTCTCTAAAGGCGGGGAAATGATGTCATTGACAGGTTACTCAAAAACAAGAGTCTTGTTTGCAGGCTCTCTGGAATTAAAATTTCTGCCGTTTCATCCAATCCTTCCAAGTGCCGTTTCTGAAAAGCTTCCGCTCTGGCGTCTTTGTCATCATGACCTGCAATGAGTAAATGTTAAGCCAAAAACCTTCACCCCCGACTCGGAACGGTATCTGGATAAAAATGAAATTCTCCCTAGCTCTTTGGTTGTCATATTTTGTAGGTCACTATCTCGTGCCAAAGTCTTTACACGAATTTGGAAATCATGGGAAGGTTCGTCGTGCTTTGCTTTCCTTGCAGTCAAACATTAACGCTCTCTCACGGGGTTTCGGCGATTCTTGAAGAAATCTGCGATTTTCTGTATGACTCCTTAGCAGCTCACGTCAGTGTCAAGTGTGACGCCAATGCCGAATCGCACCCTTTCAAGCATTGTTGGCGTAATGTAAGTCTATAGTGTAGAAAACTGTTGTTTCTAGTTAAAATAATTCAATTTTGTTGTTTATGAATATCCCGACAAGAGTGCTAACCAGCGATGTCATGTGGGGTAAATCGTTTCTTCCGTCAATATAGGTGGTGCTCTGGGTAACTACTTGTTTCCCACCTGTCTCGTTACATGCAATAAGTATAATCCCATACGACTAGAACAAAAACGAACCCTCACGCTAACAGGCCAAACTCAGAATGATAAACATAATGTTTACATACAATTGGTCCTGGTAGACCGATGGCCAATCATTACATAATATCGCGAGATGATTATAGAGCGCATCCATACATCACAACTAACATGATAACCATTAACCACTAACTCATACATTTTATTTACTTTTTGTTTTGTTTTGAAAGCATTGCATTTGATTTGGAACGTATTTATATTCTGTGGAAAGTCCTGGGATTCCAATTTCATGTGGGAGAGGAAAGCCGATGCTTAACCAAATGATGAACCACGGCCTCTCGTTCAGATAACAATTCCAAGTCCAGGATGAGGTTTTTGCCTAACCCTATAAAGGTTTTTCCTTTGCATGGATATATAGACGAAGTCGGCGAGGTATCCAGCAATACGAATGTCATTCAAACCCAAGACGCTAGCTCTTACTCCTTTCCCAATTCAGCTAACAAGCACCGATCATAATATCAAATAACTGCGAAGTATTAATAACGCTTTCCAGAGGAATTACATTTTGAAGCAAGACTCAGATATTGTGTTACCAACTTACATTTATAATGTACAAAAATCTGAAAATGATCTAATTCATCGACGCCGCACCAGTGAGTGTGTATGCTGCTATTTTTATTTGTGTTTAAAGCAAATAAATAAAGTCAACCAATTAAATGACACCACGTCATTAAAACAAGTTACCAACTGCACAATCAAGTACAAATATCTACAGTAAAGATTTTGCAATCAAGTAACTAAAATTATAAATGATAAATAGTAATAGTAAATAACAAGTGACAATGTTGCAGTTTGCAATTGCAAATATATTTAAAAAATGTGAGAGGGTGTAGCAAATTTGTGTGTACTATGAGCACGCATGTATTGAAAAGTTTTTCTAATTTCATTGTAGTTAATAAGCAGGAACTCATTAAAACGTAAATAAGAATAAAATTATTAAACCATCGTAAATATTCGTTGTATAACTAAATAAGAATAAACAAGCTTATGAAATATGACGGATAAAACTGGTATTTGAATAAATCAGTCAAAATAAATAAACAAATAAAAGAAATATGTTTAACCAATTATCTCATAGATTAATTCCCCAACTAAAGCAAATTTGACGGTTTCTAACAGTTCCAGAAGTTGATTTTCTTTGTAAAGTGACAATTAAATTATTACATTTAATATCCAAACCCCAACTCAATTATGTAAAGTTTTAGGGTCAGGGCAATCAAAAAAATTAGAAAAAAAAAATAAATGAAAGGAAAACGAAGGAGGAAACGGAAATGTGACAAAAGATGAATAACATGACATAGACGGACAACATATACATATATACAAAGCCTACAGCAATATAAATAATATAACAAGTACGAGCAACAAATAAATATACAAAGGCTATAGAGATATGTTGGAATTTGATATCTCTACCGATCTTTCCTGGGTTAATGAGACTACAGGGATGAGCTGTATAGACAGCACCAGTGAATGTGTCAGGGAAAGTGGTGGGTGGAACAGTTTGCGGTCGGGTGGGTGTGGGAAAATTAGTCTAGGGCTTTGTGGTGACCATTAAGTTAAAAGTTAAATTAGTCATAGGGTGCGACGACTGGGAGTGTCCCCGGTTAAAATGTGGACTCTCATTACTATATTCAAAATGGTAATAATTTGGAGTTTTTTTTTTATGGATCATAGATGAATTAAGTGTTGGTGAATTGATTCATCGATGACCCACAATTATTGAATAGGTTGAGGCCGGGTGGTGGTACGGACACTGTGCAATAAAGTTTTTAATTAGAGTTAGTAAAATGAGAAAACGGAAGGGAGAATATAAATAAATTAGAAAAAAAAGTGGACTAGAAAATATCACTTAACAAAAGACAAGCCTATGGGAAATTGCATACCATGAATGATGATTAATAAATAATTATTGGTTTTATAATATGGGTTTCTTGGAGCATTAATATCTGACATTATTCATCAAAACAGTTGGGTTAGGGAAGTCTGTATTAATTTATAATTGATTAGTATGTCTCTGACGCCTTCCTGTTGTGCTACTGCTGTTGTCTACAGACATAATGTTACCGTACAATATCTTGTGAACGGGACAGTGGGGGACAAGTCATGATTGTTCAAGCATGATTGAGCATTATACCACAGTTGGTGATATATGGGTGATCATGCTTGGGTAATCTACAGATTGATCAAGTTTCTAATTGATACAGTTCTCCAGTCAGTGGAGGAATAAACTGAATAATAAAGGATAAACTGGGAGTCGCACGCAGTACAGATATATTCTCGGATCCGTCTCCGCCATTTTTATAGTTTGCCTAGTGATTATCATGTTGACATCGCAACCCTGTTCATCTATAAGTTGCTGCCAGAATAGGGCACACGCAGGATAATCCACTCAACTCAAATTTTACAACCATTTAGAGTTAGCAATGGCAGCATTGTATCTCCATCACGCCTCAGAATATTAATAATTGAAATAATTAAAATTTCAAGCAAGATTCGCATTACTTGCTGTTTGCCTTACCCAATTTGGCTAATGAAAAAGCGAGTATGACTTTGATGGTCGTATCGTTATTTCCTAGAGCCGATCGAAAAATAGCATTTTGGATCTTGCCATTTCATTCTGTGTGGGACATATGAGGAACTGGTGAGGTTATCCAGCATAGTCCCAAGGCTGTGGGTCCCAGGGGCACCCTCATGCATTGCTTATTGAAGCTTTTTTCGTTCGTCGATCTTGAACATACTTAGTTGGAATTTGAACCCGCATCATTCGTTAGGTGTTACGTTCGGCAGCTATTGTCGGTTTCATCTCGCCAGTTTTGCACCCACGCTGCGCTTTATAACGTCATACGACGCGGTTTACTTTTTATCTTACTTTTTGTTTCACATACTCCAAATTTTTCTTACTCCGAAGAAATATTATAAGCCTTCATCTCAATTCGGAACTGATATCTGCACGAGAGTTCGTGGTTCTCCATATGGTTGACCTGTATTCTCGGCTTTTCTTTCCCGTAGGATAGAAATGAAATCATGTTCCATATCCTACGTATGTTAATTCTGGAGGGTAGTTATAGAGTTAGAAGTCTATATTTAATTTGTCATTGATGTTGAATATAATTAGAAATTGACGCGGGACTCGACTTGCAACTCGTAAATACATGACTAGGCTTGCCCATTGAAAAGTAAATTGATTCGAGAATGGTTAAGATTGCTGAAAAATGTATCCATTTTGGGTCAATTTGATCCTGACCGAACCTTGCCCCTTCATTATTATCACTTGCTTTTCAGGTATAATAATGCCCGCTAGCTCCAGAGTGAAATATATTATATTCACCTCGCTCACAGTTTACACGCCAATAGCGTTGATGCAGCTGTTAAGTCGAACCGCCTCATTTGAACATTTTAGTCAGAAATATATGTATTTTGTTCTTTTTTGTAGTAATATATTAGTTGCTCTTGTTTTATCATTTCCAAAAAGTTCAAAGTTGGCCACGATATGCGCTGTGGAGCTGAATAGTCCTTGCAAAGGATTTGTCATTGTTTTGCAATTCTGTTCATTGTTTGCTTTCCTACGTTTGGTTTGTCAACCCGCTAACTCTGCTAAGTTTGTGTTGCATTTCGTTTTCGTTACCAGCTCGTTAACGTTCATTTGCTCAACATGGTATTGCGTGGTGCGCTCAATGTTGTTGGAGGCCAACTCAAGCGTCATGTTGATCTGTGGCCGTTGTTTGCTGCCTATGGTTTTGCAACGGGTCTCTGCGGTGCAATCATGGTGTACACATCACGGAACAAAGCCGACGTTGTTTGGAACAAATGGTCAAATCCTGTTCCGCACGATCGTATCAACTGGGAAAAGCACCAGCAGAAGTTGGTTATGGGCATTCCAGCAGAGTTGACGTTTTACAAGAAAAACAATGAAATTCTCTCTCTTCGTGATGAAATTTACAAAGAGGGTGAATACAGGGTGTAAACAATCAATGAATTGACTGAATTGGTGCTCTCTACATTCACCAACTGTAATATTTGTATATGGTGTGATTTAAAATTTTATTTTTGCTTGATACACACTTTTGCTTTGCTCCGTTGTAGCTGCTATAGTTTAGCTCATTGTAAAAACTGGGCATGGAAGTTGAAATTTCTAGTTGTGTTTGGGAATAAATGAACGCTGAACTGTTTACACTGTAATAAACTATTGATATTAAAATATTTGTTTAGCAGATAAGGTATTCCATTTAGCCTATAGGTTGGTGAATTGCCAGTAAAGCAGAAAGAGCAAACTAATCTGGATGACAGATAGATAGGATGCTAACATTATTCAATCTTGTCTGTGTATATGTTATAAGGGGATCCAACTAAGGCAGAAAAAAAAATATGCCTATTCATGTTGGATTCTTGAAAATAAGCCTAAACAGTATCTGATACCAGCTTCAAGATACTCTCTGAATCAGGAAGTGTGGTGATCGGGTTTTGTTCTGGTTGTGTGATGGAGAATTGGAACTATTTTATTGATTTGCCAAAGACTGAAACGTTCCAATCCATTCTACAGAAAATATTTCTAACAAATTTATCTCGCAAACTCTTATTAGGTTAAGTACTAGAAATCACAAACCTTTGAGTGCTTTGACCAGCATGCGTTGTCAATGAAAAATTGAATCGTTGCAATAATGATAAAACTTATTTTAACAAGTTTATGACTTGAAAAAAGGCTTAAGCAGTTCAACGAATGTGCATATTTTGAGTTGAATATGCATGTACTGCAAGCCTTGCATTTGAATATCAATACAGATGATATTATGTTGAGTAAAAAGAATGAAGGTCTGTTAGCAGGGTAGATTTCAGCATATGTCTACCACCCAAGAGAAAACGAGGTCTGATATTCAAGATTCTATGAATGTTTTAATTTATAATTGCTGTGAATGATAACCACCTCATACAAAATAGTTTTAGGTTTTGGGAAACTGGAATTTTAATTGCAAGTAGTAAGGTTTATTCAGATGCTCCTATAGGCTTATTCAGTATTGTGAAGCAGGATCCTGTACTGGCTACTGTGGCATAAATCATAATTTTTCTCCAATATATAGTTGCTTAATATTTCAAACATAAATAAGGAGAGTGTGAGCTGCTAGTGGTTCATCTCGTCAGCAAAGTGATAGATTTAGGTGCAATCTAAAAGCAACTTTTCAATTTATCTAAGGTATTAGAAGGCAGTTTTGAAAATTCTGGAAACTAAGTTGTTTTGAGGTGCTAAATTAAGTCAGGTATTTAGGTTTAAAAAAACATAAAAGACATTCATTTACTCCTTAATCGATATGGTTCAGAAAATAGTCTTACCTAGAGAATTTCATAGATAGTTGATCAAGAATGGAGTAGAAATCCTTTCTATATTTTAGATTTTTAATGGTAAAGCATGTTGTGTAGGAGTTCTGAGTTAGGTGGCAATGCAGAATGAGTAGGTAGGTATAAGTTTTAAAGATATTTTTAGCGCGAAAAAGGGAAATCTCCAATGACTATGCATCGTTGAAACTTCAACAGAACAGATCACAGAGACTAAAAGCTTTGCACGCCAGAGGCCATACGCACATTCGACTTGAACACATTCTGGACATTTCTAGTGTTTTATGATTTTTCTGTCATAAAATTCTACCAATTCATGCATTTTTTTAGCATTTTCATGAAATTTGTTATGAAAATTTGCTGTAAGTAAACCCCTTTGATTCTGATGGTATGACTAGAGGAATCCATATCCCAAGTTCTGAGAGACAATTTTACCAACTATGTTTAATTAATATTGTTGGAGATGAATTCTATTTGAATCCTTAGCCACTGTGCCTTGAATGACTCCAGGCAAAGGAAAATTTCTGGTTGATAAACATTAAATCTTTCCTTGTTCACTATGGTTTTTTTTACTACGCCATCCATTTTATGTGACTGCATATTTATGTATGTAAAGGACACCTATATTTTGGTGATTGTGGTCTGAATTGTATACTTTCCTGAACATTGTCTATTGAGAATGTTAATTGGATAGACTCTAAAATAAGCTTGCAGATGAACCCTGTTGCCTATTTTTTGAGTTCAGCGGCTCTCTTTCAAACGTTATAGTAAAATGATCTTCTATTTTAAACAATGGTGCTGATGTACATGTTTTAGCACTGTTCCATGGATTTCAATGACTATAAATATATTACTTATTCAACTAACCAACCTCATTTTATCCAGTATTATCCTCGTTTCTTTCAAAAAAAATTTAATATCTTCTTTCATGCTTTGTACTTTTTCTGTATTTATAATGTATTGTCATCATCATCATTATTTATAAGGTATTGTCATCATGTGTAATTTGAGCATTGGATAACAACCGTCCTGTCAATGGCCCACATCTGGATGTGTAGAATATCAAAACTGAGGTATGTAAAAGCTGAAGGGCTTATAAAAATAATTTGTTCTAAATAAATCTTTTCTGTTGAATTACCTTCTAAATTGGATTCTTTAGACTGAACGGAGCATTTTTAAACATTGTCCTTTCGCAATGCGGTATAAACAGCCCACAGAGTGGTGTGTGGGAAAAAAATTAATAGTCAGCAGAAAATACCTAATTTGTATTGGTACCGGCAGATGCAATTATCTCTTATCAGTGCTAGGCGTCTGTTCTCCATGTTGCGTTGTTGATCTGCTATAGAGGAAAAAATAATTCTCTCATACATGACAAAAGAGGCCATACACTGTATATTTTTATACCAAGCTAATAGTTTTTTCTAGAATGAGGGGAAAGATCTCTCTATTCGACCTAAGCTTCAATAATATATTTCTATGTTATTGGTAGCCTAAATTTGCCTTTGTAACCTAGATTGGTTCTCCCATCAAGATCAATGAAAACACTGTCTTCAGGAGCAACTGTCAGTGCACTGAGAGCATTCTACCTTTCTGTCCATCCTGATTTTTTTGCTCAACATCCACAGATCCAGGTGCATAATACGAGTGAAGCCTACGGTTGCTACTTTAGAATTGTGCTTAAATATTATCCACATTTTTAGAGGTTTTTTATAGTTCTGAGCTGAGTTGAATTCTATGAATATCGCTACAGGCTTGCAAATTCGCAGGTTGAAATGTTTTTTGAATCTCACACAGACTGAAATTTTAAAATATTCATTTCAAGAATGAGGAATGATTTCTTGAGGTGCCTTTTGCTTATTTCCTGTGTATTCCAGCATTAATAATGTCTAATCTTCCATCTAATCCCTCCTTATAAGAATATAAAAAATATTTGGAATCTCGCTAATTGTAACGAATCTGCAAGCCTGTGGTATATAGGTTACAAATTTTTGAGGCCGCGATCATTTTCTACTTTTTTTTTTTACTGAAATTCAATTTGATCAAGGCTGGAAGCAGTGACTAAAAAGGACCGACTACTTAATAGCAATGATTTCATATAAGTTTATTACACAAGCTTCGGCTAAATTAGATCATCATCCAGTTTGATCAGGTATTGGATCGGAGCTGGATTATGATCCCCGGTTAAAAAAGTTCCATCAAAACTTGTTTTTTTTTCAGTATGGGTTACCGATGGATCATGCCGTCAGATTCAGTCGACCAAATCTTGTACAATAAACACAAGCATGTTTGTACAATTTATTATGTGCGCTCCGCTAAATAAAATTTTTGATTGCGTTTGCTTCCTGGTTGCTGCTTGGTTTTCTACTCCCTTAACCACTTCAATCGATTTATTTATTACCAGTCAAGTTATTTATAGTCAAGTTATCTTTTCAGAAAATCAATGAATCTTCGCTGAAAAGATTGAACAGTTACCTGGAAGCAGTTCAGTGTTCAAAACAAATTAGGAATCTACAACCAACTAAAGTTTCTTTCTACTTTCGAAGGCAGCAGTCTATGGACAAAAGTATTACTAACGACGGTGAGTGATGTCTATCTCATAACTTAATTATCAAAACAGATAAACTTAACGGTAAATGATTATTTTCTAGAGGAATATACCTTTATTAATGAGTGATTCTTAGTGGTAAACCTAGTTCAACGTGTGGTCACCAAATGAATCATTTACGGTACAGATTTACCAAAATTTAATATCATTTATTACAGATTTACCACTATATTGTTGATTGTTGATGTAGATAGGATTTTGACAGAATCTTGTACTAACAGTTTCAGGAGATTTTTGCAGGATGATCTTGCTCTGAGTGACGTTCCATGTTAAATAAAAAATGTGATTTTATGTCCAACAGTCTTAACACAATTTAGTTTATAGTCAATCATAACTGCCTATTTCAAGCTGTTGACAGGTGGCACATTGTTCTATAACGTTTCGACTTTGTTTCCGATTGCATTTCTTCAGATTTCAAACTCGTCCACTTCACTTTACGTTCACATGATTTACTGACAAACATTGAGCATATATTATCCTCATGTGGACTTTCTGCTTCTCATCTGGATGAAATCTCACGTAAAAGCTCCGTTGAATTGCCTCTGGAACAAAGATACAGAAAGACGACTATCAATCCTCAGTGGGGTGCAACTTTCCACACTCAAGATAAGAAACCTGATGATGCTGGCGATGCGAAAAATTTAGGTTTGAGGTATCTATCTATAAACTGGCATAATTTTTTTTATTGTCTGGCACAGCTGAATCATTTTCTTGTTGGTAGTGCTATCAACACGAGACAAGGTAGAATTTTTAGTATGTGTGTGTCATATCACTAAAAGAAGCCTATAAGTGGTTGCTGTTACAGGGCCTTGGACAGGATGATCCACTCTGAGAAGTGACTATAAAAAAAGTCTTCAATTTTTTGATCGGCGTTGTCTGAATAGTGAGGTAACTGAAACGATTTTTGAAATTCACTAAATAAATAGAATGTTACAACATTTCAGATAAATGGAATTGCTTATATTTAAACATATTTTGCCTATTTTTTGGCAAAGTCATGATTTATGTACAATTCGGCACATACAACGACTTCGCACTGCAAAATTATTCCATTTAAGAATATTTAAAATACAAAATTATGTTTTTTCGAATTTTAGAACATGTGACAATTCAAAGGACATCCCTAATCTCAACTAATTTTGGTTAGAACCCATAGTTTACCCATTATTGCTGAGATTATAAATAACAAAAAGTTTGCCCGGCTCAGACGCTCAGTCAGTTAAGCGCGATTGTATTTTCTAGAAGGCTGGTGGTTCGATGCTTGATCGTTTCACCACCAAGTATGCCCTTCAACAAGGCACTTAACGGGTAGCTGTAACATAGAACAGATACACAATCCCTACAAAGGTCCGTGCCTAACGGTTGTTGGGTATGAGCCCTTTGTTAGGTTCACGAACAGGCCATAGCAAATAATAAAAAGCTAAAAAAAAGTTTAAAGCTATTTTAACAACCAGTGCACATCATTTATCCAAACAGGTTTTGTCAAGTATGGGCCACTGATGGGTTACGTGTACAGATTGCTATGAAACTTAAATATTAAAAGTCTCTGTTAGCAGCAATTGAAATTAGTTATACTTTTAATTCAATTCTATTATTTTATTTGCCATATATAGATATACACATATACATGTTGATCTGTTAAGTTTCAAAACTCTGGTCAAGAGTACTTTTTAGTGATAAAAATCCCTTGTTTTTCATTTTTGCACTCGTGTAGCTCTTTATACAACACTGTTTTTGGGAAACTAAAAGTTCCTCGCAACCTTGCTCTGAGTAAAACGAAATGACTCCTTGATTAATCTTTCATGATATCTATGAATAACTTTGTCGCAGAAGGTGGCTGCAGAAAAATATTTCTGAAATTCGAAATTTACAAGAATCGAGTCGTCTCATAATAAACAACAATGAAGCGTTGAAGAATGACATAGCAATGAGTTTTGGGTTGAGAAAAATATCCTGGTGCAGCTCTTGGCAATACAAAAGTGAGCAGGTAATCAACAAATTTTTTATTTCATCTGACTATATATAAAAGTAGCCTTTAAAAGAGGTCCCTTTTTTTAACCCTAAGCACAGCCAATACTAAATGCTAAAATAATCTGAGATTTTAAATATTAGCACTATCGAATTTTTGTTTTAGTTTATTTTGTTGACACATTTCGACATGTAAGACATTGAATCGGTGAGCTTATTTTTATGAAAAATAACAGTGATAGATTTCTAGAAAAAAAATTGTGCATATATTCAGTGGAACCATTTCTTCTCTAGCTCCTAAATAAAAAATAACAGATCTGACACAAGATTCATTATCAGTATTATTATCACCAGTATTGCTTAAAATAAGTACCGGTAGTAGTACAGGCTTTTTTATTAATTATTAATTGAAAGTATATTAGTTATTTGGCTTAGATACACTTGGGACGATTTTAGGTTAGGTAGGTTTCATCTTGTCAAAGTGTTTTGTTATTCAGAGAATGTAAAAGGAAGCGGAGTTTCCAGGATCAGGTTCTAAGCAAAATGGACTATCGAGGTGCTGGGTTTACAACTTTGTATAATTCTTCCTGACTCAGTTGCTCTTATAGGAGTGTATTCATCCATACATGCCTATGGGCATATTAGCTAGGAAGGAAAAAGTTAAATTTCCATTTGTAGTAATGTAACTTTATTGAAACATTTATCATTGGCAATCATTGGTATTGTATATATTAGTCTCACAATTTTTCATACCATTTTTATAAGACTGTTGATTCAACTAAATGAACCAACAGAATCTTTGAACGTCTAAAGCTTTTGTGTTATTTTATTTTGATAAATATTTGATGAGATTTCAAAATGATCAACACATACATACCTATGGATCATTTCATTTCTTCTGTAATATAGTCCGTCATTTTGCATCTGCTATGTATTTTAAAACCACACCCTTAAATTTTGGTTTTCAATTTTTTTTGGAATAACAGACACCAATACAAATTCTTTGAGGTAATTATTTTTCGATAAAGGTGTACTTATTATGTGAGATGAATATGGAGGAAGGCTGTGTGTGAGGAAATTATCAGGAATAAATCAGCGTTTAATGCAATGATAGTATTGAAAAATAATTTCATTGATCAAAGTAAAAAATTTTTTATATTTACAGGGTATTTTAAGAAATTTTGCAAAGTTTTGTTCTCAACACAAGGAACAAATGCAGTCTTTACAAGGTAAAAAACTAGTGTTCACAGACAAAACAATGATTTCTGCGGATGAAAGTATTTGTTTGAGTGTTGAAGATGTTCCACAACAATGGTTACAGGTCATTTTTTTCTAATTGTTGGTGGTGTAAATAGCATTAGGCATTCATGCAATCGTTTGTTCCCAATGTGAAGAAGTTTTGTTAAAATTGTGTTAGTAGTAGCATATTGTAGTATGTCACTGATCTGTGACTCATTCGTTCATTTGTACAAGAATTGATTAAAATGATTTATCTTTTAGTAATAATTATTAACTACCTTTTGAATGATTATCTATACCTATCTCAGTTTCCGCAAAAAACTGGTCAAAATAAGTGATCTTTCAGTAGCGATGATTGATTAACTCCTAAAGTAAGTAGTATCTTGTAGTGTGTCACTGATCTGTCTGTGACTCATTCGTTCATTTGTACAAGAATTGATTAAAATGATTTATCTTTTAGTAATAATTATTACCTAACTTTTGAATGATTATCTATACCTATGTAGGTTTCCGCAAAAAACTGGTCAAAATAATTGATATTGTAGTTATTATTATTCTCTTGATTTATGTCGGTTTCCACAATAAAATAAATAATGTTTCAGTGACCATTATTGATTAACTTTTAATTCATTATCTATAATTATTCTTTTATTTAGCACCCCCTACACTATGCTCAGTACACTAATATTATCCAATATTGAACCAAATATGGTCACATATTTATTAAATTGTGATACAGTTCTGTTTATGATATCTACCACTGCACATGCTGGTAAAAATATTTTATAGTAATGGCTTTATAGCTCTTCGTCATAGTAATGATCATTAGTCAGTTCTTTTTTGACAACTTCAAAAAAATGTAGTCTGTGGTTAACAGACTCGTGTTTTCTGCTTAGTGTTTGTTATTCTTTCATTCTTGTTTCATATTTATCCACTGATTTCTTAGAATTATTGTTTTTATGCAGTTCTTGATAAAATATCAGAGTGTTGATTCTAAATTATTCGATAAAGCAAATCACTTGGATAAAATCATATGTGATAGATGTGGAAACATTAAAGTGAGTGTTTTTGGTTATTAGTTTGATCAATTTATCGGTCTGTGACATCATGAGAATGGGATAGCATAGTTGACAAAAATAGTAAATTTGATGTTTCATGATAGTGGTACAAGCTACATTGAATCGAATCGAACAACCTTCAAAGAGCAAAGATTTACATATAATGCGTCGAAAACATTTCAAACACAGAACTTAACTGCTATTATAGGATGCAATGAACAATACATGGAAAGTTTGTTGAAAATCAGTACTGATGAGTAGTGGTCGGCAAAATGTATTGAAGTACATTAAGTATATTTTATATACTACAAATCAAGGACGACTGTGACCAGATCCTGATCAACAAAATCTCATGTTAATAATTATGATCATTTTTGCAAAACAAACAATTCAGAAATGTTTGCTGTCCATTATGCACCTCATTTTATATGTTTTCTGATCATCTATCATTTTCCTAGCGATAACAATCCAACCATATTCATCAAAATTCTCGATCATCCGTAACTAGTGCCCTGGCAAATTGAATTTTAGAAATTCTGTTTTTCACAGGTAGTTCGACCAGAGGTTCGAATGTCGAGAGTGCGTACTCATTCACTTGTTTCAATTCATGAATATATCACCATGTTGAGCAAAATTACATCAAAAATACTGTCGATGAAACAAACTGAGGAATTAACTTTGACACCTTGGTCGATGAGAAATCATGAAATTATGTTCGTCACATCGCACAATCATGAGTAAGATTTTTAACGCTGATTTAAATTTATGATATAGCTTCAAATTTAGATGGATGAAAAATCCCCAAATTTTGAAAGCTTCGAGCTTAAGTCGCCTCTGAAGCTCCATGTGTTAAACCACTTAACCATTAATTTGGATTTGTGAAACCTTTTTTTACAGTATCAAAAAATGCCATGAAAGCATTTGATGCCTGAAAGATGTAAACGTCGTTCAGGATTATTTTTATCAATAGAATAATATTTTGAAATTTCACATAATCAAGCCTATTTTATAGAAAAAGCCTGATTTATGCTAGATTTTAGAACGTAATATTTAGCATATATGATAATTATACTACAAAATATATTGATTTAGAAATAATAACGTCCCTCAGCATACTATTCCTATTGTTTGTATTAAAGTCATCATTTCTTTTTATATGGCAGTGGTGATAAAATTACCTTGACCTCAAGTGGTAGATTTCACGCTGATATGAATTGTGATCCACGACATCTACAGGGTTATCTGATTCAGAAGAAACCATTGTCTGAAGAAAGACTGTATTCCAGTGCAAGGTATTATAATATTATTAGGACTGAACCCACTTTAGTAGAGTGTAATGAGTAGTGCCCGCAGGGCCAAACAGTCTTCTGCTTCTATTGTATCGTACTAAAAAATGTACAAATCTTATAATTTTTTCGTATATGGTGGTCTTGAACTTCAGAGTATCTATTCCTTGACAAGTTATGTTTGTCGAGTTTTTTGTGGAATGAAGGTTACGCAATGAATGATTGGATAAATTAATTCTAATAGAAGAAAATGGCGCTGGAGGTTACATTGGAGCAATCGACAATTTTGAATAGATTTATTTGTTTTATATTATAATATTTTGATTAAAGTGTTCTATTCTATTCATTATCATTAGGAACTTGAATTTGGTCAGAGAAGAGAACAAGGTTCTGACACCCTAGCTTAATATAATATAGCTTCATAAGCTGTTATGTCCAGTAAATTTTTGGAGTTGCTCGAGCACAATTGTGAAAATTTTGTTTTACAGTGAAAAATCTAGATCACATCAACTTACATCCCTATGCAAAGATAAACTCGAAATACCTTCCATGTGTAAAGATTTTGACGTCGAACACCATCAATCATCGAAGTTTTGTGAGAAACTCCTTCAGAATTCAGCACATTTTAGTATTCTACTGAAGGGTATTGATATCAGAATAACTCTAAATTATTACTCATTTTTCGATCAGGGTAATCTGTGTGTACCATGGGACTTTTAGCATTTTATTTGTTTTAATTTACCTATGACCTGTGATTATTCTAGCATTTTATTAATTAGTGAGGAATATAGATCACTTTAAAACTAGGCATCTGTCCCTATAGCTGAATAGCGCTTGTATGTCAAAATGTGAGAATAATAAATGATTTGAGTTGTTATTCTACTGTAAAAAAGTGGGATGTTTTGTTTGAAAGTGACTCGGTGGATTATTTTTTGTCCCTGAAATGGTATTGTGTTTTTTGCTTTTTGTGCAAGCTAATTTCTCTCTTGTCTTAAATACCTGCCAGTCTGATAAAAGGTATAAATGCTCCAAATTTATGAATTTGTCTATTTGGAAGTGTGGTGAAACCGTGCAAAAATTTTCAAAATTCTTCAATTTAAACATGCAGCTGGTTGTGGGTAGAGATTGTTTTGACGTTTCATTTTTTAAATAGATTTTGTCCGGTTTCAAAAGTAACGGAAGTCTCCAATGTACTGTTTGTTAACAGCAATTCATCAACCTATTAACTGAAAGAAAACCAACCAAAAAAAGTATTTTTTGGAAGGGGTCTTTTGCACAATCATTCATACTTGCCTCCGCTTGTTAGTGAAAATTACTCTTGATTATTTCCCTGTGTAAATTTGTTATCTAATGCTAATTTTCCTATTGATGAGATCCCAGGTGTTTTGATTTTTTTCTTTATAATACATAGGCCTATATTTTGATTCAGTACCTATTTGCCTAATATAAATTTTATGTGTTTTTTCAATCATTATATTTGCTTCGTCGAAATAGAAAAAGACTTACCGTACAAACTGTCATTTTGTTTTAGAATAGTTCAGATTTCGAGGTTCCAAATCTGCATTTGGGAAGTTGCCATCCGCTATTGGGTTGTCATTATTTAAAAAAGGGTCAGTTTTTTAGTTATATTTGTTGCTTGTGGCGCTCATGACATGGTTTGATAATCAACATATTTCAGAACCAGGCGTAACTACGTCTTCTGTAGTGCATCAATGTACATAAATAGAAAAACGTGTACAGGGACATAGCGTATGGGCGATGTTACTAATACAACCATTCTAAAAATAAGTTATAGCGCGTCGCCAAACTTCTTCTTGTCGTGCCTGACGTTCTCTACACCACCAGTGAAAACTACGCGTTGACGTTTAACAATCGCCGCCACTGTACTGAGTTTGAAATGTATCGTCGAAAGAAACTCCCAAATTCTTCAAGTCCCACCCTCTCGTCACAAAGTCTTCCGAGATTTATCAATAAAATTCTATTTCTGTGTGTTGAATGTTATTTTCTTTTTTTACGGTGACTTCAGAGTTATTTCGACAGTTAGGACTTTCGCCGAGGATTAGGCAAATTGGATAGAAATAGCAACGAATGGTCGTACTTGGCACCGGCGAAAATTAGATATGTGAGTGAATAATTATCAAAATGAACAATCAAGAAATATTTTAATTGCCATTTAAAAACTGATGTGAAGTTTGATAACAGTCATTCATAGATCATGTCAAATCATGAAATGGGTGTTGAAGTTGTTCGATTCACGTATGTCATCAAATCACATCTTGTATCATCTTGCATCTTGTTGCCAACGAGTGAAAATGAATTAATGTGATAACGCGTATGGAAATTGCGGTACAGTTGACGATGACGAGGGAGTACTATGTAATCGTAAAACTATTCTAGTTAATGTAAAACTAGATTGCTTGGTGGATGGATGGGATTTCATTTTTCCCTTGCAGGAGAGGGAAGTCGAGAATGCGGCTTAACCATATGGCGAACCAAGACCTCTTGTGCATACATCCATTCCGAACCGGGGGTGAAGGTTTTGGCTTAACATTTTACTCATATCTCTTTGCTCGGACACGGTTGCTTGAGGAAGCCGTAAGCAGCGCTTACGTGAACCACTGTGCACCACTGAGGCGTCCAGCAAACCTCTCGCATATAATTATCCTTCATTGGGGTTCGAGCCCAGTACGTTAAGAGATTCATAGCGTAGTTATCTTGCATGAAACATAGAATATGTATATGATTTGTCAGCATATGTCATCGGCTAAACGCTCTAGTCGCAGTTCAAGCGCTCCGATGTTGTGTTGCTGGCAAAAAACAACCACGAAATTTTACAAATATTCTCATCCTCCATTAAATTATTAGTCATCAAACGTAAAATTTGCTATAATGTCAACTGTTGTGTTATTCCTCATTCATGGGTTGATATCCATCGCTGCCTGCATTCAATCTCTTGTAATCAGGTTTCACAAATGCAACAAATATAATATTCAAGACGAGCATGAAGCCTGTGAATGCGGTAGCCACGACAGCACCAGCACTTGTCAGAATCGCTCTTATTATAAAAGTGAATGAAAACACCGCTAAATTTATTATCGTCATTAATAATGACACGGCAACGAGTTTATTATCCGGATAAGTTGTTTCAAGCAGCAGCTCAGTAGCGGAGGGACGATACATGGTTCTGCCAATACTGCACAAGGAATATAGAAAATATAGCGAAAGTAGGTTCTTGTATGAATATGCCAAGACAATTCCGACAATGCAAATAACCATCAAACCTGAACCTGAGAATAAATAAATGAATATGATATGACTGTGGAACATACCCAAACCGTATACTTCAGTTTCAGGTCCCTCTGAACAAGGCCCAAAGCACTGACTAACTTACGCCAACCAAATGCCAAACACCTGCTACAAGCCAAACTGTCAGCAACTGCATTTTAAGCGGAAAACATCCCATACTAAAACATCATGGTGAAGTGCAAAGCTTGGTAACTGCCTTGGGCAATGATATTCATGCCCAAGGCCCCATATTCAAGAACAAAAACATACTGAGTGGAACATTTGACCATGTCATTTTTAACGCCATTGCACGATTGGAACTACAATTGTTGTCTGACATTCTCAATTTTGCAAACCGGGGGGGGGGAGGGAATTCTTCTGCGTGAAGAAGATTAACGATATTGATAAAAATTTATGTTTCAATAACAATTTCGAACCTGCGTAATAGCTATATACTGACGAATTATACATTAATTGAAATACATTTAATTACCTGAAAGTGTCATTGTTTTAAAGTTTTTGTATCTGTCGACGAGTCTTCCTGTGATAGGCATGGTAATCGCTCCAAAAATGACGCTGATAACTAGTATTGTTCCTGGTATTGTGTTATCCAAATTAGGGAAAACATTCAAGACGAAGGATGGCAACAAGAATTGTATAAACACAAGAGAACTGGCGGCGAAAATTTCGGCACAACATATCAAAATAAACGGCCTTTTCGTAGCAACAGTACATATTTCACGAAATTTGGAAACATTTGGTACTTCTCTTTTTTTAAGGTGTGCCCTTTTAAGCAGAAGCTTTTCTTGAGCACTACTGGGCGGGGTAGGTGGATGGTCCTTGCAAAAGATCAGTGTTAAAACAAGGCAAATGAACAACGCTATCGCTAACGAGGTAAACGTTGATGCAAAAAGTTTTACAACGCGACTTGTCTGGATAGTTTCTGTCTGGTTTGTGGCATTCGCAAACCTCATAGACGGTATGACATGTGGATACACGAGTGAAGCTGAAACTTGACCGATCATGAGTGAACATAGCGGCAGAGTCAGGGCTGTTGCTGTTTGAAAGGTTGGAAACCATGTTGCTGCCAATATTACTTGGGTTGTGTACATAATTCCAACTGACGATAACATCAAGACGCGACCGAAAACAGTGACGTAAAACAAAGTTCTGCGAAATAGGAATATCAAACAAATAAATATATTATAAAGAGCTAATAATTTCTTTTTTTTTCATTTAGTTGAACATAAGTTGTCGACGTAAATAGCCTACTCGAAACTTTTATTATCTTTATTAGAGAAGGACGAGAGATGAAAGAATAACAATGAATATTTTTCCAATGAATTAATATTGTACATTAGGACCAGTGCCGTATTTCAAAACCTTGAAAATATTGGAGAGATGAAAAACTGCCGAAAACTATCGGTTTTATCGTATTTTGAGGTATTACAACCTGAAATTACCTGAAAAAGAGATTTTGTCGTGTAAAACTAGCAAAATAATGTAAAAAAAAGACTGTACTCAGAAGGCGCACATTTTTTGTTTGGAAATTTTTTTACGATTCTGCGATTTATTTTTAGCAGTGTTCAACAATAAATTTGATTTTGTCAAGCATAAGACACAGACGGAACGCGCCTCGGCGGCGAGATCCATCAGTGACTCAGTGGCAAAATATGTTTTAACACAAAAACGCAACTTTCCGTCCCTAGAACAGTATTTTCTGAGGACACTCAAGGTAGAGCATTCCATTATTTTTCTTTTGGTGAAATAAAAATAAAACAACCTTTGAACCATATTTTAGCAGATTTGACTTAAACCTAAGTTAATCAAACAGGAAATAGCACGGATAATATATGTAGACATTGAAATAATAATAAGTATCAATACCTAATTTACAACATAGTTTATGCGTCTTGAAAGATGTGTATTGTGCAACCCTATAGTTTTACCAAAATATTTGAAGTTTTGTTTTGAAAAATTCGGATATTTTTATATCAAATTGAGGTTTTTATGTGATGAATCCCTACTTGGTCGAACACGTTGTCGATATTTGTACTACAAGCTTAAGAGCTTAAGTTGTTACGCCGAACCTAGTAAAACTCGTTGGTTGAATGGGTTTCCTTGAATATCATATTTTGATATGCGATAAAAATGCCAGTTTTCGCCAATGCTTCCAGTGGCGTTCGTCTGTTAGCATGACTCGAATAAGCCTTATCGAACTGTAATCAAGTATTTGTAAAGAAATAGGAAAATTTGCGAACTGCTGGCCATCTGCCCATCAATAATCTTATTATATAACACCAAAAATGACTTCAGAAAATGCGTGTTTGGAAATTACAGAGCAGATTGACAGTGTGACAACACCCGAACATCTTTCCCGGAAAGATATTTAAAGTAGTTTAATGTTTGATCAAATAGTACGCGCTATTTTCATAGTATCAGCAGTAATATTAAGACACACCTTGATAAAAATCCGATACAGCAAATAACTGATCCACAAAACATTGATCCTGTCGTAAGAAGCATAAGAGATCGAAGTGCCAACTTATCACTAAAATATGCTGTTGCAAAGCAGATAGGACTAGCGAGAAGAGCGCCTATTATTGCCAGCAAATCAGTTTGAAAAGGGGATACTCTGTAAAACTGACTGACAACGTTGTTCAGAACTATAAATCCACCCATTGAGTAAAGCTGACTGAAGCTAACGCAACAGAGCACTCCCAGGAGAATCCATCTCTGCGGATACGTCTTGTATTCCATTAAAAAAAAACTGCTTCGTAAAAGAAATAGAGTATCTGAAGGTTTGTAAGATGCAGACAAAAGTTTATCAAATGTTAAATGTTTTCTCGATATATTGCAGAAAAGTTCGACTCCGAAAAGCTGTCACGCGGTGAAACTTCCTTGAAAGCATAATCAATAATCCTATTGAACGTAATTTCCGACTCATTGGCACAGTCACTTGCGTATTTGAAAGATTGGGAAGATCACATATCAACTTGGTCAACCGAAAAAATCGCAGAATGACTTCTAGGTTCAATCCGCGCGCTTTCGGGCCGTATAAGTTATTCATATTATTTAGTTAGTTCCTGGACTCGAAATCACATTCTTGAAGATCTCCTGCAGGAGTGTTGGGCTATTTTACACTGATATACGTTAATTGTTGGTCAGAATTATGGTATCCTACCCTTCCCCCCAATCTTCTGAATGTCTATAAATATAATGCACATGCGATGCCTGCAAAACGTGATAATTCTGCTTTTCACACGGAGCCATATCACGGTGATAATTTAGGAATGTATCAAAGCGATTTGATCGATTGGGCGCAACATCCGTCATGAGCCGGATGAGCTTGAGGTTGTTTATTGAAAGCTAAATTGGATGCATTAGCAGATCAGTGAACTTAATTTTAATTTGAAATTGGCAGGACTATATTTGGAAATGCGGCGGTCTGTGAACCTTTGTAGGAGTAAATAAATGTCTTCACAATGACCGACGCGCGCAATTTTTTTTTTTTTTATTTAACAAACTAGCGTTTTTATCAATTTTCGATTCAAATCCGCGCCGGGAGCTAGTGTGCACAACTAGTCAAAAATCCGTTTATTATTAAATGTACTGATATTCAAAGTTGCCAATTTCAGAGGCTTTTTTCAACTGACAGGTTGAATCGTACCTGTCCGAATGAAGCTTTTCCGATTTTGCTGCTATTTCCAGAATTTAATGAGAAAATTCTCTTAATGTCAAATTTATTTCATTACGGTGACTGATGAAGATTTTTGCAAAATTTACCACTTTGCAGGATTCAGTCGTCCGAATCGGACAACATTTCATAAAAACAAAAGGAGGAAATAAACGTTTTCAATGAGATAATATTGAGAGCTACTTTCCACAACTTCTACTACTCCCAACGACCAGTTAATGGCAAAGTGCTACTACAGGCCATCGTGCCAGCAACTGCACTCTAAGCGGGAAATATCCTAATGGCACTGAACCGTCATGGTAATAGATGGGAAATGGTAAAACCATATACCACTACTTTGTTTCCTTCGCGTTCACCTCTTACGTTTGGACTATATCAAAGACTGTAGCTACAAATGCAACATATCAAAACAAAGCAATTGCACCTTAGACCGGATACCGGCGTTTGGTCTCATATAAGCATTTGCAGTGAAGATGCGTCGAAATATTGCTTTCGAACAGTTGTACGTCCTTTCCAGAGCGTGATCTCAAAGGATAAGGAACTTAAAATTTCAAATGAAATTTTTTTTCTATCAAACATGAGCCACAGATGAAATGCGCCTAAACGCCATGATCCACCAGCACATAAAGAGATTTTGCATTTGTATAATTTCAACAATCAAACCAAATGTATCAATATCGCACAATAAATCTACAAACACACCATGAGAATTTTATAAACCGATTGGAGTCGATTATGCTGTGTAACAGTGATAGACTGTAGCATTGTGTCGTCGCCTAATTTAGTCACCTAGCCCGCTTCAGAAGCAAATTATTGTCATACTTTTTACATATCAACATATGCACAGAATTACCCATTTTTATTCTCGAACTCCTATATTTATACAAAATTTATTGCGCGCATTTGCACTGCCACTGCAAATTCACGTGAAGTTGATGCCCATCACAGCCTGGCTAACACACTTCTCATTCAACCATTTCACTTTTCAAGTCGTTCATCAACTTATACTATTGCCCCAGAGTTTCAAGTCCATCTGAATGTACCCAAATCACGTATATTTCTCAAATGCATGTAAGAGTTTTCTAAAATATTCCTATCACCCATTGTCTGTTCTGAAAAACAATCATCTCGCAGGTGCGATCCGTCAGTGGAACAAAATACCATACTGATACCGACTGAGAACCCTTGCACCGATCGAGGTAACTACAGCCGTATCGTTGTTAACCAGTCAACGCCTCACGCTGGACAAATTAAAATTTTTAAATAAATTCGAAACGAAAAAAAATACTAGTGCAAGTTCTGATACCTCGATTAATGCACTTGCTGGGCTACGAAAATTTTAAGATTAGGATAGGAAATCATTTTTATCCTGTGGGAGAGGAAAGCAGAGAATACAACTTAACCATATGGCGAACCACGACATACCAGTTCCGAATCGGGGCGAAGATTTTTTGATTATCGCATTTCTCATTTTCCTGTGTATGGACTTGGTTGGTGGAGGAAGCTGCAAGCGGCGCCAACGTGAACCACCGTGCATCGGCGAGGCGTCCAGCAGACCTCTCGCATATAACCATCATCCCTCACGGGACTCGAACCTGCGTCATGACGATCAGAGAGATACATAGCTCGAAGCGTATTCCCCCAACGCTTTATCGATTGCGCTAACCGGGCACCCGATTCTACAATGTGAAAACCAAAATTAATATTGCATTTTAATAATGGGATTTATAAATTGCAAAAAAAAAAAATATTTTAATGCAATTAACAATGATATGAAGTTTGGAATAGCTTCGCAAATGGGGGATGCAAAACCAGCAATATTAACCCAAATTCTGCATTGAAATATAAAAAAGTTGGCGGAACGATAGCAAACAAATTAAAATTGGGCAGCAAATTTCATGGAATAAATTAATTCAATTTTAAGTAAACCAAATTTAGTCGGGAGAATATATCAAAAAAATATGTAATGTACCATAAATTTGGGTAAAATGAGCGCTATTGAGTGAAGCGAAAATTTCTTATTTCTCTGAAAATTAAGACAAAATAACAGATACTTACGCCAGGAGGCTAAATTTAGGATTAAACATTGTATATGAGGAATTCGACATAATCTACTAGTGTTAAACTCGTGTTTGTTTTAGGCAGGATAGCAGAATCATGGTTTTCTTCAGGTGTCTGAAATTTCTGTGTCATTTTCTTCGGATGGACAAAAACCTTCAAAACCATCAACACTGCTATTTCATAGCAGTATTGATGGTTTCGAACCTTTCTATACAGTTTGGTTACTACCAGGCACTCAAAAAAGAGACATTCAATCTTCTAGTCATACAACGTATATCATAAAATATTGAGCCTTTGCTAAATTTTCTTTCAATGGGGACCCAATTTTGGGTGTCTGGGTAGCAGAGTAGCTGGAATTCTGCCAGTCTAGTTTTGGGTCTATTTTAACAAACATTTCTAACAACACAGGCCATCTGTGGCCCAAGCTTTTGACTGATTGGCAAGAATGCTTTAATATAATATTAATTCACAAGAAAGGTTCAAAGTTTGACCAATATTTAAAAAAACCCCAGTGGTTTCATTGATTTTTAAATATTTATTTTTCGAATGATTTACTCGAACCAAAATCAACTAAAGATCTCTTTCAGTTGTTCCTTGATTTTTTGTTTCTTCCTTGCATGAGATTCAACATGGGTTAAAAAATTACGATGTCGTGTGTAGCTCTTTCCACAATCTTTACATTTAAAGGGCTTGTTACCAGTGTGAGAAAGCATATGTTCATTCAAACTCCCTTTTTGAGTGAAACGTTTTGGGCATTCAGTACAAGCATGAGGTTTTTCGCCAGTATGTGTAAGAAGATGCCTTCTCCGTCCAGATTGATCTATGAAGCATTTCTCACATTCAGGACACTTGTATGGTTTTATACCACTATGAGTTCGCTTATGCACAGCTAACAGAGTTCCCCGTGTAAATCCTTTGCCACAATCGTCACATTTGTACGATTTATCTCCTGCATGTTGTACCATGTGAGCACATAGCATGGCTTTTGTCTGGTATGAATTTCCACATTTTGTGCAAAGGAATGGTTTTTCGGTTGAATGTGTTATATGTTGACTTGCTAAATTAGAAGCGATAGCAAATCTCTTCCCACATTCAAAATGTTTTTCATCTGAATGCATAGTTTTTTGGTGCACTATGAGATACTGCTTGAAAGCAAAACATTTGCCACATTCATCACATATATGTGTTTTTTCTTTAGCATGTATTTTCATATGAGAATACCTGACAGACTTGGTAGAAAAATTTTTTCTACATTTCCTACAATCAAACGGTTTTTCTTTATAATGTTTTAATAAATGAACAACATGTTTATCAATGTTTTTCAATTGAGGTATTTGAGCTGAACTAGTATTTCCACATTGTACAGATTCCGAACAATTAGATGAGTCATCGCACATCACTATCTCGCAGAGATTCTCACTCAATTCATCTGATTGAGCAAATTCTTTTTTAAAGGTAGGATCAACATTTTTATCATAGATATGAGTCGATAAATGCTGCTTCCATTCCGACTGAGTGATGAAATCTATGTCACATTGAAGACAGGAGAACTTTACAAAACCGGATGATAGAATACCATCATATTCACAGTTTCTGGCAGATTCACATATTTCTTCTACTGGTTTACAGCCACCCGTCATGTTTATAAAGTTAGTTTTTTTACCTATGACAGCTTCATTATCATTAGGTTTCTAAAAATATAATTGACAGTGTAGTGAAAGTATAATTATAAATAAGGTAACAACTTAACAAAGTTTAAAAGCAAAATTTATTCCAGCAAATCGCATTTTGATCATCTATCTTCTGTAAAGTGTGAGTAACTGATGGATCCCACTATGGAGGCGTGGTCTATGTGTGGGTCATGCTTGACAAAATAAATTTACTAACCAAGATAAAATACTAATTTCTAATAAATTTTTTTGTGTGAAAGTGTGTGAAAAAAGTTTTTTAGAATCAAACACTCAACAAACATGACACAATCATTATAATAAAGTCAATACAGATTTTTAAAGCATGTTATCTCATGGACGGATATTTTTAAAGTGTGAATCCCATAATGAAGTCTAAAGAATAGTTACTACATTTATAAGCTCATTCACGGTAAGATCAACCAACAAGATATTGAAAAGTTATAGCTATGGAGTGAAAATTCAAATACTTTTCTAGTTCTAAGCTACCACCAGCTACTTTTTGAAATTTTAAGTGAATATATATTTTAAAAGGGACATGGAATGGTTTATATCCAGTGACAGCGGAAGGGCACAAATTTTGAAGGGTATATAATGAATATGAATGTTGAATTTTCTTTCATCCTCACCGAAATAATTAAAATCAGAATTATCTTTCTTGAAAAAAGTCACCATTTTTGGGTCAAAAAATTACAACAAAAAACAATTCCACAAAAGCTGTGTGAAAAAGTTTGCCTATTATAATAAACTTTTCACCATCAAAAACAAACCATAAAATTGGTTTGGCTTTATTTGATGTGTCTTCAGATTATATTCACCTCCCCTTTCACATTCAATGAACCTAATGTTTCATACTCTTTGTTCAGCAGACAAAGCATGCTTTTAACAACAACATACCACAATGGAACTTAATATTATCAATATCATTAGGATATCCAGCATATTTTACAAGATTTGTGAAACAATTCTACAATCAGAAGATAAAGCACACAGAATATTTTTATGTAAAAAAATATTTGATACAAATTGTGTATTTTTAGACGCGAAAAGTGAAGAGAGATTGTGATGGGGTTAGACAAAAGTTGTGTATAATTCACACATATTATTATAAGTATTCTGAACGGATTATGCTTAACCAGAATGTGTATTCAAATCTAATTATATAGGCTGCATCCAGTGTTGGTGCGTGAATCAGGACACATAGCCCTCTCCACCATTTCCAAAACAGGCGAAATCTTGTTGTGTTAAAAAAAATGAATAAAACGGTGTGTGATGGAGGCAAACATTTCCCTTCAAAATTGTGTATCTTTAGCAAAAGTTATACCGATACATTCTAATGCCACATAAAAGCAATATATTGCGCAGGACCAGGGCACATAAATAATCAATCATTAATAAATACTTTAAATCATTCAGAACTAAATATATATTTATAAGTAATACTGCATGATGTAATAAAACACAGTGGATATATTGTGTATAAAGATGCCCAATCTAGAACAATAACAGTGTTTTATCATTGTAAATGCTTCTTTCAAATACTAGTGTATGATAAATATATAGAAATATTGTAAAGTGTATTAAATATAGTAATTTGAATTACAAAATTGTCTAACTAGATATTTCAAAACAACGTTCCACAAACTGAAATGGTCAAAAATAAACTTGATCAAATGCTAGTAATTTTCTATTCTTCAGTGTCTAAACATTTTCAATTATACGTTACACTACAACAAGCACAATTAAAAATAACAGAACAAATATTCGATTCGTTTTCTCTCAATACTCTGAATTTTTTTAAGATGTATCATAATCTTGAAATTCTTGAACTTGATCATTTCATGTTTGGTTCAGTTAGAACATCTTGAATACTCAACATATATTATCAGAAATTCAAATGAAATGAAAAATAAGTTACACTTGTAAATGTTGAGAATGATGTTCTGTCTTGATCACTTTTGACACAATTTTACTTTATTGTTTCAGAGTCTTTTTCCATTGCGACTCTTTTGCCGTTCCTGATGTGATCAATATCCCATCGGAAGAGAAATTGCACATGACAGCAACATCAGTTTCACCTTTGAGCTGTTTAGTGCACTCTAGCCTTGGAAGATTCCACACTCGAATTGACCCATCATCGGCAGCTGAGGCCAACTTAACAGAGTCTGTGGTAAAAGCAAGTGCTTTAACCCAGCCTGTATGACCCTGGAATGTTGCAATGAGGTGAAAACGCTTTGTATTCCAGAGTTTGACAGTGCGATCCCAAGATCCAGATGCTAAAATACCTACTCTTGAGAAACAAATGCAAGATACCTTGCCTTTATGTCCTCTAAGAACAGTATAACCCATATCAGGTTCAATAAACTTTTTTGTTAATTTGGTAGTACTACTATCATTTTCAGTTTTCCACAGAATAACTTGATTATCCCATCCGCCTGTAGCAAGAATTTTACCACAGTATGAGAATGAACAACAGCTAACACAATTTGAATGTCCCAAGAATTGTTTGACTTTTCTCCCAGATTTACTGTCCCATAGTATCACAGACTTGTCCCAGGAAACTGTACAAATTAAACTTGAATCCTGTGAGTAACATGCCCCTTCAACACTTTTTGAATGTCTTTCTAGTATAAGTAAACATTTCGAGCTTCCAATATCCCATACACGTGCAGTGGAATCATACGACCCACTGACTAAGAATTTCCCACAAACAGAAAATGCGCAGCAGTTCACAGGGCCACGATGTCCTGATAAATTGCACAAGAGTAAGCAAGTTTCTGCTTTCCAAATATAGATTTTTCCATCATCCCCAGCTGTAGCTACTATATCATAGTTTGGTGACAAGCAGCATGTATTCACCTCTCCCCTGTGTCCAGGGAGCAATTTTAAATCAACATTAGAGTGCTCATTACTGTACGTGCATTCGGCATTTTGCTGCATCACAAAATTTGTCTTATATTTAGTAAGAAAAGAGGATTGGGCATCAGAAGCTATGAACTGTAGCGAATGCGTAGTATTCTGTATTCACTATCTTATCATGTGCGGATGAGCAACTGAGCAGCTAAGTTCTGCATAATTTTACACTTTAACTCCATAAAAATGTGCAATTGCCGAAGTGATATGCTGTACGACCTACTGTTAATAAGCAGAGAGAGGCACACAGGCTTCACCACTCTCAAGCAATATCTCGTCACGTGACTCCGTCGTCTCGAAACGGCGTTTCATATCTCACTTCAGTTCGAGCACGGGCCAAAGTTGAACCTACAGTTGTACATGCTTGGAAGCAAATTTTTGAGTTTGTTTTAATGGTTGAGCCTGACATTCCAAATTTTATATCTTCAGACTTACGTTTGGGAGTAAACTGGGCGCGGGTCACGTATTGCCTGTGCATCGTAGAGCCGATCGAAAAGAAATTGCCCAGGACATAGGCTGCATACACATGTATTTATTATGCTTCCTTCGAACGCAACGCAAACATATTAAATTCATTTGAAGAAAATCTGAAAAGGTAATAAACCCTTGAATAAAGTTTAAAACCTTTGGGACGCATAATGCGATAAATCTTGAATCTTTGGTTGAGCCCATATTTGGAACATATTTTAATACTATGATGTGGCATTTTTCTCTTGCTTCTGTAGAAATGACAACGATGGGCGAAGAGACCATACAACGACGTCACAAACGAACAGTGCGGCTATTTTCAAAGATCGTAAACGAACGAGCTCGAGAGCAAAACCAAAAGTTGATCGAACCTATAATTCGAGTTGCATATTCGGATACATATTTATAGTAAACAGTGATAACTGAACAACAGGAACGAAAGGAATGTAATGCTATGCAAATCATTAGAAACTTAATTTCCAATGCTTGTTTTCGCAGCCCATGCGGGGTATTAATTTTAGAATGATGTCAGTTACTTCATTGTTCTACTTTGAACCTGTATAGAGGAAAATTCTGATTGAAATTTGTCTCGTTTTTTCGATAAATCCGACAAATTGTTTTTAAGCTGAAACTGTCCGAGCCCAAAGCATGGTATATCTTTACTACACTAAAAAAGTGTTGATCCGGGAGAATACGTGGAGGGGTAACTCGAATATGAGACCAAGCGAGAAAAGAAAACACGAATACCACCTTATCATATGGCGAACCAGCATTTCTCATTTTTCCTATGCATGGATTTGGTTGGCGGAAGAAGCCATAATCAGTGCTTGCGTGAACCACAGTGCACTGGTGGCAAGGCGTTATAAGCATCATCACTCACGGGATTCGAACCTAGGCTACGTCTGGAGATCAAATTTGTGTAGCTCGATAACGAGATCGAAGCGTATTCCCAACGCTATTCTAATTGAGCTAACCTGGCATACGGACACGAGTCAACTTGAACAACACCTCTAGTCTAATTGTCTTATCAATGTCATATCAAGTGTGTTTCTACTTTTTTTATGTGACTTTTTCTGTGATGGTAAGAGACTCATAAAATTCTTCGTGACATAAACTTTGTTTGCGGTTTCGCCCTTTCCGGAATTCCCATATTTATATGTTTGCGTGTGCTTTTTGTATATTCTATGTATGTTCTTCACTCATAATAATTTATTTCCATTTTCAGCGAGGCGCTCAAAATGAGGGTTAAGTGATATGTTAATAGAAGGTTGAAGTTGGAAGACTTGTAATCAAGTATGAATCAACCACGGAAATATTGTTGACGAAAATATTTGATGAAAATATATTAAAAACAAAATATGATTAATTTTATTTTTGTTGAATTAACAAAAAACTAATAAAATATATAATACCAATCGCTACACTTTGCCGCGGCGGTTCAGTTCTGCATGGGGTGTTTCCTGCTTAGAGTTCAGTTGCTGGCTCAACATCTTGCAGTAGCTTTTTGCATTCCAGATGACCGTTTGTTGGCTCTTTTGGGAGTTGCTTTCCGCCTCTTTATAAAAAATTTGACAACGGAACAGAAATGCTCATTTTAAGAGTCAATTCAGTCAGCAAAATGCATTTGCGCGCATCCAGCAATGCGCGCGAAAACTTTCGTGAAAATGGAACAAAAATGCTCACTTTTTAGGCGAAATGCACAGAGAAGAAGCATCATTGAAAACCAATTGGCGCCAAAGACGCACGAAAATTTTATGAAAATGAAAAAAAACTTT
This sequence comes from Styela plicata, assembly GCA_963675895.2. Taxonomy (NCBI): domain Eukaryota; kingdom Metazoa; phylum Chordata; class Ascidiacea; order Stolidobranchia; family Styelidae; genus Styela; species Styela plicata. Next base: position 14,419,491 of record OZ023151.1, on the reverse strand, counting down.
CATTTTAAAGCGAAATGTCTGAAATATACACAATATTCGTCATAAGAAATTGATCGCGCGCGACAATTTTGCTATTGTTGACAATTTAAATTAAATAATCTTTCAAAATTTGCTTTTTTTCTTTGCTTTATTACGTTACAGAATATGTTTCTATTACTTTTCAAAAAAGAGCATTCATGCGTTGCAATACATTCTGACGCACAAAGGTTCTGTCGATTGTGACGAGGTTGCATATTTTATAAGACCAAGATGGGAATAAACTGTAAGGCTGGGCATTTCAATTCTGTGACTCGAATCGATTCGAAGCACAAATTATTCGAATCAGTTGTGAATCGACCGAAATCACATTCAGGAATTTTTTTTAAGCACGAGGCGGCGGGACCCAGCAACGTCCTATGCTTAACAGACAATTTTTTATCCATTTTTCTGAACGGGTAGGAACTTGCAAAATTGAAACAAAAACTATATATTTTAATATTTTGATAATTGAGCAAGTATCAATGGTAAAAACAGGGCATTGGTTATTTAGAAGGGCATTGATTATGCCAGAAGCTAATCAATTCGAATTTTTTTATCCGATTCATATTCGAAAAACACGCATTCGGTTTTGCCCAGCCAGAATTCTCTGCATCCAAAATGTTTTTTCGGGTGGCCGATTGGGAAACTGCTGTGTACAGAAAGTTTACATCCACTTACAGAATGGCATAAAATGGGGATATTTAGTCCAGTCGAGCGAGGCTCCTAAAGTTTGTTATTAATTAACTTAAACAACTTCATATCGATTTTCTCTCAGATAAATTAAATTATGACGGGACTTAACAAGGAAAGTCAATCAAACGATTTAGCCAAAGACTATGGCAGTAAAATTTGATCGATCGATCAGTATTGTTTTCGTACCGTACAGAATCTATCATTTTGGGGGTGACTGTCTTATGTGTACGAGGTTGAGCGAGTTTTTTCCATTATAAGTGATCTGTATGTATCGCACACAGTGGTGTGAAAAAGTGTGACCAAAATTTTAAAATTACTGGTGATTGATTCAAGACGTCATAATGGGTGCCGTATGCAAAAAAACTTTGTTTTTAACCTAACATTGCCATCGTAAATCTTAGGATAAAGCTTGAATTATTCAGATAGTTAATACGCGCTGTAGGTCTGTGAAATATTTCTGCAAAGGGTTTCTATATGTTTAAGACTCAAATCGTTTGTGTTTAAAGCACTTGTTACAATTATATGATTTATCGGGTGAGGGGATATGATATGCACCGTGTCCCTATTTCAACCGCTAGGGCGCTTGTGAATTGCGTTTACAGGGACGAGTTCTTGAAGCGGTGAACTAGAAAGGCGTGACTCCACAAAAGTTTAGCTTACTTCAATGATATTTTTGATATTCAATTTCAAGTTATTGAAGGTTAATTTTCAAGTTTTTGAAGGATCTATACTCCTATGCTCTATCACATTGAATCCAATTTCTCTAGGCTATTGTCACCGTCTCCCGGCATGTAACGATATCATTACATTTTAACAGCAAATCAATCTGTAAAATAAAAACTCGAGAGAACACGTCATGTTATTTCTGTGTCTACAATTACAATATTTTATCTCCGTCCTCATGATAATCTGGCAACCATGCTCTGGAATTACGCGGAAAGATCACGAATATTTGCTGAGACCAAGATGTACTTCGAGGCAAGCATAAATGAATTTCTAAAATTAGGAGAGTGCTTTCGCGAATTTTTTTGTTATATGTGGAGGGAACAAAAGAAAGTCAAATTAAATATGCTTCTACACATTGTACATTTTTTTTATGTCATTTTCGATATCTTCATCATTTTCAAAAATGAGGCATTGACTACAATAAAAATTGCACAAAAGTTTGCATGTGGTGCAAATAATCACGTCATATTATGATTTGATATTATGATTATAATCAACATAGCTACTTCAAATTTTTCGAAGTATACAATTACTGCAGATCGAGTGTAAATTAACTGTATCACAGTGTATGAAGAATATTGATATATCAAACGCTATAACTATGAATGATTCCTTGAGTATAAAACGATTGGTTCGACTGACAACATTATTTCTTAAAATTTCAGATGTCTGTCAAGAGAAGCAAGACGAATATTAAGTGAAAGATATGTAGAAAGGAATGGAACGAAATCATCGGTACGAAAGGGATAACGACAAAACCTCTAAGAAACTCTATTTTTTATCGATAAAATTACTATGGGAATAATAAATTTTATTTTGTCAAGCATGAGCCACAGCTGGACCATCAGTTGCTCATATTTATCAAAAGATGTTTTTACAACATTTTCCGATTGGGTAAAAATAAAATAAGATGCGTGCCCGCGTCTGTGCACTGTATTTGTAATTTTTGCGACAACATCGCATTTTCCCTTTTTAAAGCCAATTTCTGTTGACACCAGACCTGTATAGGTACAATAGTCCTGAAGGATTTTTTGTTTATCGTATGAGGGTACTAAACAGAAATCTTTCGGCAGACGCCGCCCATTGCACTTTACCATGATGTTTTCCGTATAGAGTGTAGTAACTGGTGCTACATTTTTGTGATGGATCTTTGAGTGGTTAACTGGCTTGGACCGAGCTTCAGTGAAAAAAATATTACTGTTTAAAGATTTCAGCCAAAGACGTAATGAAGAACTGCATTGCAACATCAGATCGTAAAGAATGTTACCTTTGTCTTCAACCTTGCCAAAGACCTTTCTCTAATATCGGAAATTGCATGGAATTATGTAACGGAGAAATTGATTGTATGTATAGGTAAGAATGTTTACCCGTTTCCGTCTTGTTCTCTTTTCTTCATTTCATATAAAAGGGGGAGACAAACATCCGTTACACCCTAAACAGAAAATAGCATATACAAAACTATGACGTTTTCACAGAGTCAGTGAATGGCAACTACCCTGAACAATGATGAAAATCAACTCCCTCTTTTCTTCCTTATATAGTTGCTCTTACAACACTCAGCGATTTTATACAGGTCAGAAAATTCCCTTCCACACTTTTGTTAAGAATTGGTCTCTGACGGATCGCGTTGCCTAGGCACATTCCATCTGTGGCTCATGCTCTACAAAACAAAATTTCTAATTGGAATAGAATGGACGACAAAAAATACTTTGCCTCGATCATGTTGTTACGTTTAACTTCGTTTTACAGTTGCGCTTTCCTGAGTGATATGAGTCAAGATAAGATGGGATATTGTAGCGCACCAACTGATTTTGACTTCGCTGTGAGGGTTACCTACTGGGCAACTAATTCGTCGTATACTCTGACACCTGGAAACAGAGACAAAAGCAGGGTTGCCAGATCTTGTAACACAGAGTGCAGAACTGATTTTGATTGCTTATCAAGTAAAAAGGTGAGCGTGGTCAAAATTACCTAAAACTGAAATTAGTTGCAATTTTAATTTTCAAAGTTTTATTCATTTTTACGAGAAATTTCCATTAAAATTGAAAATCCTGTTCCAAAGTCGAACAGCATACTAAATAAGTATACCTATACATAATTTTTCCAGTGTTGCAATGTGGATTGCGCTCCAGCCTGTCGACGAGCAGTAATTCGTAAATCATGGGTTCCGTGCCTACCTACGTCAGACAGTCTCCAGATTACTGAGAAAACGAATTCGGACATTCAATATGCAGAGTTGACATGGACTACTAAACGAAAGGTATGGTTCCAAAAAACCGCCAATATTAGATTAGGACTGTTTTTTTTCAAACAAAAGATAAATTTATTCTACCCGCCTGATATTATTTCTCTGGTCCGAACATAAAAGGATGATATCATGAAAATTAATCTGTCAATCGATTATGGATCACGGAAAGGTTTACGTTGCCGAAGTGTTGTCGATCTGTGGCCCATGATTCACAAGTTTGAATCCGATTAACTTAAGTCTTCTTGTTTTGCTTTTCATAAATTATATAAAAGATATTCTTTCATTGGCATTCCACTCGACGACCCAGAGGCCCTTTCCCCACAACCCAATCTAAGAATTCCATCATATCATCTTTTGTTGAGTATGTGTCACTAATGGATCGCGTCGATAGACGCGATCCATCAGTGGCGCATGCTTGGCAAAATAAAATTTCTGATACGGATTTTGAATGAAAGAGGAATGATTGGATAGTTTTCATCGTGGCAATGTACAATGCACATGTTTCTCTGGTTAGTAAATTGCAATAGCAGTGTGCTTCGGAAATCATTTTTTAATGTAATAATTTGCAGAACGATCCATGCACCATTTATCTTGTTCAAGAAAAATCAACAATTGCTAAAACAAAGCCGAAGTTTCGAAAATATGGATGGAATACAATACACGAGGTATACTATACCTATCTTGCAGATTGCTGTTTGTATTAGATGTTTGGGACTGTAGCTTTGAGGCGACTTTTCTTATTATAAGCAATCTATCATATATATATATTATATTCAATTTTATATGTTCATCACTATGAAACTAGGGCTGGGAAAAACCGAATCATTTTATATTCGAATCTGATTCGGATAATTTTTTCGAATCGGATCGAATCGCTGATCCTATATTTACTATTACTATTATTGTGTCCATCATGATTATTGGGAAGTTCACAGTAAAAAATTACGAATATTAACTTCACACTAAAATGCGATGTATTTTCAATTGAACTCCGCTCCAGGAGCGAAAATTTTCGTATTAATTCGACCAAAATCGATTGTACTTTGTTGTTAAAAATGGAAAAGTTCGATTTCCTTTAGCAAGGCTTCGTTCCTATCCCCGATTCACGATTGATTCGAATAATCTGTACTTCGAATCACTGAATCGAACCGCCCTATATGAAACGTTGCTTGATCAGGGTAGGTTTACTTGAGCTTTTCAAAACGTCCTTGATAACAAAGTTTAGAAGTTCAAAGAAACTTAAACTGTAACTCAGAAGGGTTAAAACTGCCACTCTTTGACAGTATTTTTACTTGAAAACAATGAAATAAAATTATAAAATCAACTTTTACAGCCAATTATGAATTCTTGATGAAACGCATCGCCTAGGTGCCGTCAACAGCCCTCCCCACATAAATGTCACCAAAAAGACGGTTGGAAATATACAATTACTGCGAATATACGATAAATTTACTGTACTTTTACCACAAAATACAAAGTAAAAAGTTATCAATTTTGCCGTATAACATTACAGACTTATAGGCCACTGGAAACAACAAGGGTTAATTGGCAGAAATTTTTCTTCGATTAAATCTGTTTTTAACAAGGCAAACGAGAGCTTTTTTTCTTTAAAGTTTGACCTGAGCAAGATTGTAAGATTGGGACAAAGAGATACTTCAATTTTGGTTCAGCAACTGCCCTTCAGGTAGAAAACATTTAAAAAAGGTAGTGGACTACTATATTAAAATACCGTGAGTACAATCGTTCAGGGTTAACGGATCAATCAAACTCTTACGGAGAAAGCTGAAAATTATTCAAAATCCATTTCCACTGATACCCTATGCCTCATTCAAGGATGACGTTAATGTAACTTTCAATATACATTAGACAACGGACGATCGCATATCTTTGATGCACCTGAAACGTGGATGGTGGTATAAATACAGGATTGCTGCTGTCAATACTAACGGTACAAGAGGCTTCACCAGAGAGACGAGGCCATTCATTCTTTCTGGAGGTATGTTTTCGCATAATTTGAAAATGTCAAGTTTTCAATCAGAAAATTCATTTTGTCAAGCATGAGCTACAATTGGATTCAACAGTGACTCAAACTTAGCAAGACATGTAGGACAAAAATATCTGATTGGATTTGAACTAGTGCAGAAGAAAAACTACGCGCTTTTTAGGTTTGTTTTATTTTACCCTTGCATTATTTACCCTCGCCAGTGCAATGCTCTAAATGCAGTTCCTTACGTTTTTCGACGCAACTGAACGGTTTGCTGTGCAAGCTAACGGAGATTGCTCGTTTCGTTGCATGCGTTTGTGCTTTGTAGACATGGGAATACGATTAGCGCAAAGCAGTGCAGGCGCGTATTGCCGTTTTTATTTTGTTAGTCGTAACGCAACGCAATGCATCGGTAAGAGAACTTCACGTGTATTTGAATGATAACAAGAAAACAATAGTTTAGCATTGGGTTTGAAAAATAATAATAACATCCTTATTTTGAATAATGAACAAGTAAACAATGTTGCTGTCTCTAGGAATATCAATTTTCTTTTTATTAAGGAAATTGAACAAAACAATAAAAAAACAATTTTTCAGATCCTCGACCGCCACCAAGCCCAGTTCGTCTCGAGCTGTCTCGTATCCGAATTCGATCTGGAGCACGATATAATATTTTAACAATATGGAAACTACCAAAAGATGTGCAGAGTGACTTGCCAATAAAAGGCGAGTAGTTTTGATTTAAAGAATACGGGTTATGCTATTTGATTCATGAAACCATGAAATATTTGATTTAAGTTTTACCGCGATTTGAATTCAACATAATCAAAAAAGTATGCAATTTCACGAGGTAAATGTGAAAGAAATTTGGAAAGCTGACATTGTTTGTTTCTGATATTACATGTGGTTCAAATATTCGATTCTTAAAAGTTATTTGCTTCAATTCAACAAATATTTGATGTTGGCCAATTATGGTAAAATTATTAATTGTACTCCATCAATATTTTCGTGCGTCGCGGATCGTACCACCAGTGTCACATTATTGGCTACATGTATTTTGGCGATATTTCCTTGCAAGCAGTATTTTTGTCATCAAATCGACTGTTTTATTATTCGAAGTGGTTTATGGATAAAGCTTTTATAGTTTTCACACCACTCGACCGTAAATATTAGATTTGTGGAATATTCTGGGATTTCCCTACCCAACTGATTAAACAGTAAAAGACTCACTAGCCTGTGAGTGCACATCTCCCTTAAAATCTTTTTTCCTTACTTTTATTACTATCAGGTTTTTACATAACTGTTCGAAACAAGCAGAAAACATCGAAAATAATCAAAGAGGATCGAAAGTTTGTTCGATTCACAAAGTCAATGCAATCAAGCGGAACCGTTTTCTGGGTCACGTGGTTGACTGGACTCCGCATGTTCATACCCTATGAGGTATTTACATTCACATTTAAACGTTTTATACACATATACGAAACCTTACTCTTGACACCCTTTCGAAGGCATCGTCTATGAAGTCCACGATGTGTTACTTATTATAATACATTATAATAAAAGTACTTGTTGAGTTAAAATCGTCGGGAATTAAATATAAATTCGGTAATTCATGTACAAGCATGACTTCCGGCCCACACATATTGGCATGCATATATCACTAACTTATCGCTTCGATGATCTTCGTTAAATCTGATTTTACGCGTAATGCATGGTTCGTTAAAGAAAGTAGCCAAGTACAACAACAAAAGTTAAAAAATGATTTTTTATACTATATTTCCGAACAAATCCTAAACCGTCAGATCTTTCGCTCTTTGGCAATCAAATAGCCCTAGCCCAAATTTTATTTTTCGGTTTATTATTATTTTTAGATCTCAGCGTCATCTGCCTCTCACTGGGAAAACGAATTGTTGATCAGTCCGAGAGCAATTAATATTACATGTGCGTAAAGCAATGAATTTATGACTTTCTGTGTCTAAAATCGTCCGATGAGCACGGGATAAAACCAAAGATTTCCTTGTTCGAACAGCCAAGTATTCTAGAATTTGATTTAATGAGTTTCGATTTTCTTGCATTTTTAAATTGACTCATCATGCTGGAAAATCATATTATCCAAATTTCACGTCGTTAATTAGAAATATATCATGATTTCGCTGCGAATGGGCTAAATATGACCAATATTTAACTGTAATGTTAAAACCTTATTCTTTTATATAATGAATTCCGAATATAGGTCAAACTAAACTATGGCCTAACCACAATACCTGCCCTAGTCCAGGAAATTTCTCTTGTGGGATTAGAGGAAGCAAAACACTGATTTTGTGTCAAATTTGTTTTATCCCATTAAATTTAATTTCCCTTAATCTTTCAATTTCAGTGCAATTCCCTCCTTCCAAACCAATCGAAGTCGCTCGAAATTTGAAAACAAATCTTCCATTTATAACTTGGAATGGAACTGTGTCTGTCAACGTTACTTGGGATTTCTGGTACACAGGTAAATTGAGTACATTTATTTGTATTATAATGAGAGTTTGCGATTTAGCAAAGCATTTCATGACATGCATGGGGTAAACTATAGTGTATCTATCTACAAAGGGGCAAGTTACTGATCGATTGCTCTCCAATTCCAATTGGATTACAACAAGTTTAACAAATTTAATTTATATTTTCAATCCGGTATTGACAACTCGACATCTTTGTTTGCTACGTATGCCCAAGTAAGTAGTCACATAAATATTTCGAAATTTCTACCATCCTAGTTTCCCTCTGAGAAAAATAGAATAGGAATTTAAGTTATTTATTACCTATATTGCCCAAGTAAAGCTGGGCAAAACCGAAGCAGCTGGAATTTGAATGATATTTTCGAATCATAAATCCCATATGAATAACAAATATTCCATTTTTGCTAGTACAACTTGTCTACATTGTGAAAATTAATAAATTCATAGGTTAGTTTATCAGTGTATTCCCAATTTAGACTCCATGTCTAAAAGCAACAGTTTTTATATTTTATAGACAAAATATAATCGATTTTGGTCAAATTTGACCAAATGTTTATTTTATATATATGATTACAGTCTATACCTACCCTACTTCTACATATTACGTCTGAGGCTGTGAGAACAGGGCATTCATGGGATGATTCAGTCGAATGTAAAAAATGAGTTTTTGTTATTTGATTCCTATATTTTTTTCTTACATGATAAAGAAGCTCCTGCTGACTTGGTGAGATTTCGCATCAGCATACAGACAGTCAAATGCTATTCGGGAAAATATGGTAATATCAAAAGGTGGACAATAGAGGGGGTAATTTTTTAAATATAATTACTAGGAATATAATAATATATGCTCTATGGTTTGATCATAAATTACAGCAATTTTAAAGAAAATATCAGTGAAAATTAAAAATGATGAAAGTTTTAGATTATGCTACAGGTTCATATTTAGGTGATTTTGAAAAGTGATATATTGAATCATATATTTGAATATGCTTTAATTGGAGGGATGTTTTTATCACGATATTGTGAAAATTAAATCAATAGCTGTATAGACTACCGAAATGTGATGAAAATCTGTAAAAAAATTTTGAATCTAGTATTTGTCGCGAGCGTTTGTTTCTTTGTCTCAATAAAATAGAGCTTAAATTCGAGGTAAGCTCCCTGAGAGTAGTAGTTTTAAATTTGTCAGACCGTTATAAAAAAAAACATGATTATACTTCATGTCCATGCATACCACTGAACCCAGGGTGTAATGACTTGGCCGAAGTCGAACAGGCAAGATCATATCTTACCAACAACCCCAACCTTATCCGTCCATGGGTGGCCGCTGGTTCAGGACCTTGTTCAGAGTGATCCACTCCTAGAAGTGGCAGGCTGGTGTAGTAGTATGCTAGGCTAGTGGCTAGTACTACTGCGTTTATCCGTATGCTGAAAGACAGCAATATAAAGACGTTTTTTTCATTTCACAGAAAACATTCTACCTCCTCACCCTTCTTGACTTTGCTTGCGAATACGAAGTTTCGGTCCAAGCATTATACGGTACATTTCGGCACCAATCAAGTGATCCGGTCACACATCGATTTCAGACACCTCCTTGCGGACTGAAGCATGAAGCAATACTGACTGGAACAAAGTTGTCAACAGAAGTTTCGGCTTACTGTCCTGAAGGTAGGTTAAAGATTATTCCATTTAGATTCGACAAATACAAAATTAAAAAACACCCGAAATAATTTCAGCCGATATGAGAGTGTAGAAATTTGCAGCAAAAATAGTAGGCTATTGGAGGTGCAGTGTGTATTTAAACATTTGAGGCTTTGGCTTATCGTTTAACGTGAAACGAAATAATAATTGCGTAAAAATATTCTACCGTCCCAAAAACATGAACTTGTGTATAGTTCGATTAAATTCTCTCACACAAAAATTGGAAGAAGGAAAACAGGGCTATTTATACCACATATACCAATCAGATTCGAATTTTAAATGGTTCGGTTGCCCATCCTTGCACACGTACATCAACAACTGCAGAGTTGAATAATACGTCAACAGGCACGCTTCAGTCATGTTTAACTTCTGTCAAAAATGAACTTTGAAATATTCTTCATTTCAGCAAATAAGAAAAAAAATCCTATATACTTTACGCGTTTTCATTTCTATCAAATACTGAAACTGATGAAAGACGGGAAATATTCTGCGGAATTACAATGGAGTCCACCAAGATATAAACCAACTTACGATACTGTGTTTTTGTACATCTGTTTTGAAGATAACACACCGTTACAGTGGATTTATCTACCCGTAGAGGTACGACAAATTTAATAACGTTACTCTAGTGGTGGTAGATAATAGAAATTGACGTTTATAAGCAAAAATATGAATAGACGTCTTCACTGGCAAGAAATTCGCGACGGAGGTGCGCGGATGTGTCAGTTTTCCACCGTGATAGGGATTCTAACAATATCTTGTCAATTACTGGTGCATGGAGAAAGAAGTTATTTCCATTTTAGGTTATGAAACTCTCAGTCTACATTTTCAAATTAATTCAATGTTTTCAGCATGCTAATTTGATTTCTATAGTACCATCATACTACGTTCGTAAAACCTTTAACAAACAAAAAATATATAAAAAATTGTTTTCAGGAAACTGCGTGCATTCTTCGTTCTCTGCCGCCGTCCAGAGGATACATCATAAGATTTGTCACTGTTAAAAAAGGACATTCAGAGCTTACATCAACGCATTGGCTCAGTACCCCTTCATTGCCTAAAGGGCGTGTTTTTGCATGAATGAAGTTGTTTGAACTACTATTATAAAAACAATCGTTTTTACCATGATTTTTGCGTTCTTTCGGAAAAATAATATAAGTGAAGAGTTATTCCATTGAATTTAATTGTGTCAAGCATGCCTGGGCGGCGCGATCCTTCAGTGATCCACAATTAGGGCTGGGCAATTTATTTCGGTGATTTTAATCGATCCAAAGCTGAAATTATTCGAATACTACGTGAATCGTTATTAGGATTAAAATCGATCGATTTTTCGAATGTTGATCATGATTATGTTACTCTTGGATTTGTTTCACTATTTCAGGCCATTGAGAAATATTACTCTACGTTTCCTAATAAATTAGAGGATAATCTTAAACACTGGGTAGATTTGAAATATAAACATTATAATATTATATTATTGTTGCTTTATTTCTTTTCTCCAAAATATGGAGCAATACAATATGACATTTGCACAACACTTTTTTGTTGTTGTACCGGGGAGTGGAATCGACAATTAAGTACAAAGATATACATTATTACATAGTTCACGGCTCAAAACTGGCTGATTTTTTTCAATTCAATAAAAAGTAATCCCTAAAAACTATCTGAAGTGCTCCTAGCCCTATCAAATTAAAAAAATTCACATAAATGTTATTCAGAACGTTGTTTTAAACGATTCATACAAGTAAAAGCGTATCGATTGAGAAAAATTATCGTGGCTCTTTTACATTCAAGATTCTGGGGAGCGTTGCAGTTAAAAATCTCGGCTTTAAACGGAGGAGATGGGCAAGTTTACTTTTTTCCGACCACTGTCACGATCGTACACACATTTGGTCGTTTCTCGGGTGTGAAGCGTCTTTTGCGAAGATTTTTCTATCGAGCGCAGAAAGACTTTTAAATTGAAGTCCAGACAATTGATGTGGAACACAACGGTCGACGTTTTTCTATAGTTATTGAACTGCACGTGAAAAAATAAAAACAAGTGAAGTAGCCTATGGTATTTGTTGTAAAACGATATTGGCGTTCATATTGTTAAATATAAAAATCCGTCGAACCATTTGTAAAGGTTTTCGTGTCACATTAATTTTTCGTACTTTTGAAAACTGTTTGTGGAAATAATTTAGTCTCGTATATCGGGCGTCTTGAATAAAAAGGGAGGACACCACTTTTCCAAATCGGAAATAAAGTATTCACTGCCAATGCATTTATCAGATTCCTGGTAACAGTAGCAACTGGTATTGGCACGTATTGATGGTAACCTAGTTTTCATATAAACTAGGTAAAGTAAAACGAATTTACCAGCAAAATAGGTAAAGTATTACTAGGTAACCTCGTTTCCGTTTCAAAACTAGGTAGCAACTAGATAAAAAAAAAAATTCGGTAAACTAGATAATCGTCATTTTCCAGCATTTTTTTTTCATTTCAAAAGCATTTTCATAATGAATATATGATTTGCCTAACTTTTCATATTAGGTAGTAATGTTGGTAATTCTCGGTAAAAGTATCGAGTTTACCAAGTTTATTTTCAAAGTACTTTTACTTAGTTTCACGGATATCTGATTCATCTGGTTCACTGATAACTAATTTACTTACCTAATTTAAGTTTTACTGAGTTTTCAGTTTGAAGTTTTACCAGGTTAATCTACCAGATAAAACAATTGACTAAAACTTTAAAATCGGTAAATGATAAATTAGGTAAACCAGATATCAATGAAGCTAGTTAATGGTATTTTAAAAATAAACTCCGTATATTAGGTAAACATCGACACTTGTAAACATTAGTATTGTGAAACCGCCATCGGTCCGTGAGGTAAAACTCATAATTGCTACAACAACATGTTAACGATGGCAGAAACGCTTTCTGAAAACTGGTTTGAGATTATTTGCTGCGTCCTCGACATTCGAATGGTGTTTGATCAAAGAAAGTATAAATAAAAAGAGTAAAGTTGCTTGTATGAATATTAATACTGCGCTCAACCAAACCAAAAACCCACTGAACTTTATTAATATCCGGTAAGCCGCATGCAATAACGTCGTTGCGGTAATTGGATGGAAAACACACTTAGAACCTGCGTAAGCTTCCACGTTGAATGATTCATTGAACTGTTCCTATATTGGAGCCTTTGACGTAGGGTAAGTACGATATAGAAGCCCTTGAATGAAATTCCACCAAGTATAACTTTGCAAGATTTTATGAAGTTGCTGTAGTTGGGAAATCGAGATTCAACTACTCGTTTTTCTAATAAAACCGTCATCATCAGTATAGTAAATGCCGACGTTAACAAATCACGAAAAACCTTTATCCGGTACCCAATCCTCTTTCGAATTCTTGAAAATTTTGCCATTACCTGCGTTTCTATCCAATGTTGTGATCGCAGAAGTTACTGTAATTATGATTGGCGCCGTCCACATTTTGCAACTTTTAATTTCTTATTTAGATTCTTGTAACGCTTGAGACAAGTTGGCGACTCTGTTAGAGAAATGAGAAGTTGAATTTTCAACTTGCTGATCCATATTAAATGGCTTTCCTCCTTGTAACTTGGTATGTACAGTAGACACAGTGTGTAGTCCCGGTACAGTGACGTGCGAAATATGTTTTGAAACTTCTGCCAGAAAATCGTATGTAGGCTACATTTTGTTAAGCAGGAGTCACTGTTGGAACAGGAGGCAAAGGCGCGGTCTATTTGCGAATCAAGCGTGACAAAAAGAAAATTGTACCACATAATTATTCTTACTCGTATGCTTTTCTTTTCCATTTATCAATATTTCTGATATCAAGCTGAAGTTATATCAAATATAGTTCAGAATTGGATCGCAAAGCCCACGCGCGGTCTACGCTCAATAACACACGAATTATGGCGAACGATGATAATCACCATTTGTATATCTAACAGATACTTCAGTTTGTTAATAATATTTGTCACCATCACCTGAGGATCATTATATGAATCCATAACGACAAAACTGAACTTAAAAAGCTTGAGGCAATATAGATAGACACATTTATTCCGGCGCTAGTGCGAAGGCTTGCACGATTTATCCAGCATTGGCGGCAGAATCAAAGTATTTCACCCTTTTTACATATTTCTGCGTAAAACCTTTCATTCGACGGTCTCTCGGGAGATACTACTCGTGTTGCCGGCTATGCACTGCATAAGCCTTGTTCCTACCAAAAGATTCCCACAACCAATCCCAAATTTTATTTTGTCAAGTATGGGTTTAGGTTCAACAAAACATGAGAGCACAATTTTTTTGGACTGGGTAAAAATACTGTAAATAAGAAAACCAGCGATAAGAGCAAACGTCTCCGCATAAAACAAATTCCAGAAGCCTATCAATGGCGAAAAAAACAAACACAGATACGCACGTTCCATGAAACATATTTTATTTATATATCTGTACAAAGATTTCTTTCAATTCCAGAGAGGGACAGTGGAATTCTACTGAAAGACAGAAAAGTGAGAGAAAGGATCTTCACCAAGCGTATACCACATACAAGACAGGACTGTAAAGACCTTGTTCATCTGTGGCACATGCTTGACGAAGAACAAAAGCACAATTCAATGAATATCCTCAAAGTGGGAGGAAAATATCAAAACGAAACCAGTTATCACATTTTTATAGAAAAGAATTATTATCAAAAATAGTCAAAGTCACAAATTGACTACAACTTACAGTCCATAGTTTTCAGAGTAATGACTTTGGCTGGTATCGATGGAAAAACGGTTTGGACAAAATTTAGAAATTTCTTACGACATTGATCAGTAATTTATGTATCTTTTACCATGTTTCAAATGCCAGAATTTTTAGTAGACCCAACTATAATTGTAGTGAAAAAAGTAACTGTGATCTATTCATCTACCGGGTATGGTACCAAGTATATATGTATAGCCATATAGATAACACTGGAAAAGGGTTAGTGCCTTAGTGGTATGTACAAAAACATCTGCAGAAGTGGACGGCAGCATTTATAGAGTAAAAACTTGAAATAATATAGAAAGAAAAGCAGCACATTCTTGTATGATTGCTGGTACTTCCGTGAAGTCTTTTGCTAGAAAACGAATTCTATACGAGCATGGCATTGCTCTCTGCGATCTCTTGGTATGTTTGTTACTTCTATAAATTCTATCGATTTCATGAAATTGGCTTGGGATTTTGTTACGAAACTTTTAGAATCATTTTTTTGGCCTCATTGCTGGGGCCATATTTTGTCTTAGCAACGGTTTGTCTCCGTTTGTGTTCGGCATAGCACTATTTTTATTGATTTTCAAGAGTGTAAAAATGAGTAGAAAGTCGAGCGAAAGTAAAAAATTAAGACAAGTAAAGTATATCTCAATAAGAGTCTCACATTTCGAATTTTACAAGTCTCCCCCAAGCATGACCATTGTTGAAATACACAATAAACCAATCAAATTATCTACAACAATTAAACAAGTTTGGCACCAAATATAAAAATCACTGCGATCAGAAAAATCTTGATTGGAATATATAGAAGTTAGGTTTGGACCATGGATGCCGCACACCCCTTCATAAACAGAGCTAAATTATAGAAGCAAAGACCTGGTAGTCATACACTTTCAAACATAAATATATATAGTCGAATGTGGCAGTGCGGCACAGTAGTGGGTACCAAAGATCTTGTAGAACGATATATTTGAGCATGAGCCATAGATGGCGGAAAAAATGAGTGTAATATATTATATAATCATGGCATGCACACTCCACCAGAGAAGATTTGTGGAAAAGTTTTCTTTTATATGCAATCAAGTCAGTTGAGGCATTGTGTAGTTTATATCCATGGCCCATTTTTGAGAAAGTAAAACTTTCTGGTAGCAAACCAGTCAAGTTAATTATCGTGGTATTAGGCTTGATTAGCCTTTGAATCAGATGTTACATAGGATCAACATTTATCAAGCTTGATTCATCAATAGTTCGAGCTTGATTAAAAATAAAATTGAAATAAGTCCACTTCATTTAAATGGTTTCAAAGCATCCATATCCCAAGCTCGTACATCAACTAACGCTTGATTCAACGACTCGATCCATGCGACTCGTTCTTCTTTTGTGTCAGCAGATAACCAGTGTCTGTATTGAAAACATAATATTGTAAAAATTTTGTATTGAAATTTATGAAATATAATATGAATACAAGGAAAAATAAATAGGTTTAAGTCAAAGTCAAAAACCCCTTCGAGGGCCAGTGCGGCACAATATTGAATATGGATAGGATGGCAAAGATTAGGAATAATGATTTAATTCAAAACTATTTTATCACATTTTTTCAGCGATAGAAATCGGCAGAACAAAAATGTTCACATTTCTTAGAGAAAATGTTTAAATTTGGAAGTAAGAATTAACTTAAAGATTTAGGTTGAGATTTGAAAAAAAAATTTTGATAAAATTCTGACATTCGGATCAATCCGTCAGTCAAGACAAATGTCTGAAATACTCCAAAAACTCCGGTTACGAAACCTAATTTTTCTGTGCAAGCAATATGTATTGTATAACTTTTTCGTCAAAATTTTACTCTGACCACTGCCATTTTGTTCATGGACCTGAATAGTAAAGTATCTGACATTCTAAAACTTTGCTGAACGTAGTGCAATAATCAATACAGGTTGAGAACTAATTAATTATCAATAAATATTAATGAACTAATAATGAGTTCAATGAGACAATCATTTGCCGATTAGGTTAATGTTGTTAAATGTTAATGATTGATCAATAAGGTCAAAATTACAAAAATTTAAAAAAACAGTGTTTAGAGAGAAGATAATCAAAAAATAAAAATTTGACACCTTTCACTCTCAGTCAGACAAAGTATATATTTGATTTTTTAGTTCTACCTTACTGTGAAAACTGTTGATAAAATCTCATTTAAAAATTAAATTTATTGAAACATGAGCTTTCATGCCATGATTAACTTCGAAAAGCAAAACACAATTGGATGTATGTAGCCGAAGCATGATTCGACCATATTCTCATCAGCTAACTTGAGGTTATGCCGTAAACCAGTGAATCAGTCCAAAAACGACTAATTTTATCTCCCTGATATTATCATGATTTTGTTGCGCAACAAGCTCATTTTTAAATGACACTCAAATCGAAAAAAATTGAGAGCTGGATTATAAATTAAAAAAATCTGAAAGATTGGTGATCCCCGATGCAAGAAATAAACGAATCTCAAAGTGCCGATCCTAAACATTGAAAAATAAACAAAAAAATAACAAACAAAGTTAAACATACTTGGTCGTAATAACTGATCCTGTGTCCTCGGAGATAAGATTCTGTCGATCCCCTTGTCGACGAGGTCTCATGGTTCGAAGTTCAAATGTATTTGGACGAGCACACAATATACGCTCGACTGTTGTTATTTCACGACTTATACATTCACGCAAGGCAAGAGACATCAGTGGTTTCTAAAATTGAAGTTGGAAGTTATAAAATTTGTGTGCAATGTGCAAGAATGGTTTTGACCCAGAAATCGACTGGGGTTTTAGATTTCTGAATAAAAAATAATACGTTTTTTATTCATTATTGAATACATTTTGAAGTCTAACTTCGGTCAGAAGAAACGATACAGAAATAAAATTTGTGTAAGTGTGAAGCAAGACTTTGAATCTCTGTAAAATCATGATATATGCCAAATTTTAACAAATCACGATTTCGCCACAAAATGGGCAAAATTATGATCAAATTGGAGCATTTTCAATTATCTCAAACGTTGAAACATTATTCTAGATGTATTTATTTAATAGCAGTCAATTCAAATGCCGTTTTAAACTAAACGACAACTATGTACAATCCTAAACTATGGACAATCGAACTTACTATTCAAGCAAAAATAACACTGGCATTCGACAGTCAGAAATATATGTTACCTTATATTGCTCATCGTCAGGATACGTCCATGTATATAATTTTCCTTGTCTCAATGCGCACCATCTTCTGTGCCATGCACCCAACCCTCCAACATCATCAAACATTGTCTACAAAAAAATTAAGATACATTCTTATTAATTCACTAGCTTATGTTATGCTAAAAAATTTCATTAGGAGTACCGCGGAACCTAAAATGAATATATTTTGATATTCGAATCCAAAATCAAAATAGATTTTAAAGATTTTTTTTTTTTTAAAAAAACTAATGGAAAGCTTTCAAAATAGACAATCGAAGATACTTTATCAGCATCAAAAATCAGCATTTCATTCTCTCAAAACCAATGCCTGTTTTAATCATTTTCGTTTTCGAAAAACTGTAGAAATCCAAACAAATACGTCAACAAATCATCAAGATACCACCGTGTACGGCTAGCATCCCAGTCAGAAAAAAACTGTCAAAACATGGTTTGCCAAGTATGGGAGACTGATGGATCGCGACGGAAAGGCGCAGTCCATCTGTGTCTCATGCTTGACAGAATAAAATTTCTGACCGAGATGGTTAATACAATCCACATATATCTATTTCAAGAACTTTTGGAATTTTTTTATGTGAATATGTAATATAACCAAACAAAAACCTTAAAATATTTTTAATTACAACAAAAGGCCGTTATATTAGACTTCCGACAAGGAAAATATCCATCAAGTTGATATTTTAAAATTCAATTTTGATACGTTTGAAATCTCACCAGAAAACCTCTTTGTGAAATGCTGGATTCAAAGTTAGATGAAAACTTGCACAATATCTGGCCAGATATAGGAGAGAGGAATGGAACCTGGAAGAAATAAACAATACACATAAGTTTGTCTATGTTTATAGAACCATGAATTTCAAACAAGAATCAATTAAGATTGTTTAAATATTAAAGACTGAGAGAGTCAGTACTATACAAGCAGATACTTAGATCAAAAAAGTCAGTATATCCTATGAAACTAAACTAGAAATCTTTAGCTGGTGCTGCCAACATAACCCTCAAGATTTTCCTTTATAAGAATTTGAATTCCTCAAAACCACTTACACCACTAAGAATTCCTGTCTTAAATATAAGTATTACTATTGTTCAACCATGTTTCATACACGAGATGAATGCACTAAAGCTTTCTCAAGCAAATATTTTCTTTTTCCCCAACAATAGTCGTTTTCTGTTAAAATACATTGGTTTTCCTAAACCAAATCGACTGAAATGGTCATTGAGGTGGCATCTTTTTTTTAAAAAAACACTCTAATAATTATAAAGAAAGTACTAAAAGATCCATCCTTTTCATCTTTACGACTCACCATATCCTGTAAGTACGCAGCGAAATAGAAGATTTTTTTATATTGAAAACCGTATACTTAGCGTAGATAGCTAGCTATTCAAGGTAAAGATATTTGGAATATTTCAAACTGATATTTCACCGAGCATATCAGTTTAAATTCATGGACTCAATTAAAAGTTGCATCTGTTCTGAATTTCAGGTCTAAAAGTGGGTTCAAAAAGGAAATGTCATGAAGCGAATTGACACCAATTTTGGTTGAAATTGTAAAAATTGGAACAACAAGTTGAAAAATGGTCCTTGAATTGGTTGATTTGATACAGAATGACCTACATATATATATAGTCGAGCATGAGCCACTGATAGACCACGCTTACCAAGCGTGGTCTAACTGTGGCTCATACTCCACAAAATATAACGAATAGGAAGACTAAACATTCAACAAGGTAGAAAAATTAAACAATAAAACCGGTACCTTCTGTAAAGTGAATTTTCTTCCAGTGATGGCTCCGAGTGTAATAGTTGTGCTTCCGATAAGAGAGAAATTACTGATGCGTATCGCGTTAGGTCCTCCTGGACTCATCATAGATGGCATGTGAGCTGTTCGCTTCGATGTTCGTAGTTTCTTCGGAGTGAGAGACTGAAATGCATAGCAAAAATAAGAGATTGAAATGTAATAAAATTGAGACACTAAAAAATGGGATAAAGATCTTGTGAGAGCGTCTTTGGGCGATTTTTTTCAGATTTGGTAGAGTTTGCCCAGCAAGTCATCCAAGTACAACAATTACATTAACACATAAAAAAAAATTTGAAAAAATAACTACATTTTAGTTTTCTTTTCTATTCTGGTCAAAAATATTTACCACAGAACATCCAGGATAGCTTTACTGACAAATTCTTACTACAAAAGAATATATTACTTTTTGTATTCATTCATCGCTGTATCAGCGGTGGGACCAATCTACCAAAGTATTTTCGACATCTATCAAGAATAGTTGTAACACAAAAAATTATTAGCAGGCAAAGGTCCCGGCAAATCTAATGCTACTCAACAAGGTCATTCCAAACAACAATAAACAAAATGCATTGACAAAATATTTTCAAGATTCCAATTTGACAATTCTCGTACCATAATTTAGCGATTGCCTCAGTGGCAGGATGAAATTTGAAGAATTTTCATTCGATTTAAATACAATAAATTAACTGTCTCAAAACTAATACATTTTATACATTGAATGACAGGATCTATCTTAAACCTCTTCACTCAAAATCCTGAACAATACTAAACATCTATTTCTAACAACTTCAGCATATGATATCTATATCATTTTGTGAACAACGCCAACCAAACAGCGGGACAAATTATAACCAGGTATAATCACAAACATTGTTGAATTGCATACTACGAAACAAAGTTCATTTCATTTCCTTCACAAAACCTGGCATACCTAGCAATTCTGCCTCACAGTGATTAAATATCACTTGAAAATTTTAGAGCTCAAACAATAAAAACCTTGTCTGATTTCTGTTTGGAATTGCTATTCTCATTATCTGTCTGCTGAAGATTTTTCTGAGTAGTTGCTGTTTTCTTCACTTTATTCTTAGTTTTCTCAACTGCACCTGAGAATAATTTCCTCATATCTCCTGACTTACGCTGAAAATTAAAAACATTCGCACATTTTTGTTTCAAGCGTCGGACCACTCATAACTAAGGTTGTTCTTATAGTTCAGCTTTGCCGTTAAAAATGAAAATGCTAGTTTATTTAACAAGTGTTTGTTCCTATTAACGATTCACGACTGATTCGTATAAATAGTGCTTCGAATCTCTTCGAATCACCGAATCGAATTGCCCAGCCCTAATAGCAAGTAATCGGGGCAGAGAAAAAGAATGGTGGCATACAGACTACCACGGCTTAATTTTGGCAAAAAAAAAAAAATTCAGCATCGAATATTTGTTTTTATCACGTTTTGATGTCTAGTCTCAAAATACGCAAGTCGGTAGGCGAACGAAACCAAAGGATAGCTAGGACAAACAGATATACCCCACCACAAATTTTCATTTTGTCAAGCAAAGTCACTTATTAACAGTGCCTCAGAGGAACGATCTATCAGTGTCAACAACATTTCTTAACAAGATAATAATATATAATATATATAAAATAATATATAAAAAAATTAACACAGAAACTTTTAATAAGACATTGTTAAGATGGCTGTGGTGTAGATTTGTGGTGCAGATGAACTAGGCGTATGCAATGTAATCTGCAGCCACAAAATACTCTGTGGGGGCAAATAAGGCTAACAACCGAATAGTTCATAGCAGTCAAAAATAGACTTACTTTGTGCAATATCCCAGATAACTTTCCCTTAGTTTTATCTTGCACTGGTATTCCATCTGCACGAGTTCTGTGGTTCTGCAAAAATAAAAAAGAAAATAAAAATGTGAAACATCAGCAACAGGCAGAGAATAGGTATGTCTTTATTCATATAGTAAGGCATTCTACCAGTTCTAGTAGTTTTAATTGGACTAAATTAATTCAGTTTTTTTTCTGTTCTCAAACTGCAAATTAATTTTACAGTGGAAACCATTATATAATTGAACATAAATTAGGATTTACTGTAAAATAGGCAAAATATCAGCAATTCCTGGAAATTTGAATCATTCTGATTATATAGTAAATTTCAAATATTGTTTAAACTAAAACAACCCTAACCTGAAGCATGCATAGATTGGGTATTATTTCATCCGAAAAGTTAATAATGAGTAAATTATTTCACACTTACCAAGCTGTATACTTCTAGCACAATTTTGAAGTCGCTTGACAGGTTTCCACTGAAAATAAAAATATATATAAAAGAATTAATTCTGAGATGCAAAAAATCATAAGATGGGATTTCATATTTCGAGAACACCACTTAAACATATGGCAAACCATACTTAAACATTTTACTCATTTTTCCTGAGCTGACATAGTTGATGGAAGAAGCACTGTGCAATGGCAAGGCATCCACCAGACACATATAATCATCCCCGTGGCATTCGAACCTGTGTCAAGCCGATTAAAGATGCAGTAGCTTGAAACATATTCCCAACGCTTTACCGATTGAACTAATCAGTCACCCAATATTGTACAAATAGTCTAGTATTCTGTTTAATTTGAATTTAATATTTCAATCATAAAATATTGATTCCCTCTAAATGAAATGACTATAAATATAAAATTTCAAAACTAATGACCAATCAATCCTTTATGTTATGAGCCAAATATTCTCAAAACCATAAATTATATCAAAAATAAAGAGATCACAGATGCCAGAATAACCTTGCATGATATTTCATAATTATTTAATATACTTAAAAGAACCGCATTTCGGAATATCAGATTCAGTTCGTTATGCAGCATAGGTATGCAAAAAAGCAAAAATTTGGTGAATGGAGTGAAATTTTTCATTTTCAATGGCAAAATGCAACCGATTTTGGTCAAATTTGACCAAAATTGATTGAATTTTATCCTTAAAATAATATTTTCGCTTTCAGACTGCAGTGGAATTAAAAATAAAAGAACTTTTAAGTCAATTTATGCTGATATTTGCGATTCATAACTGTAATTTTTTAAATAACTAATGGAAACATTATTAGTAATAATAAAAATAAGATACTTGGCATTTCAATGGAGTTTGCGATTCGATCGTATCTATTGATAACAAAATCGAAAGCTAAACAATTTGAAGGAAAAAATAAATTCTCACTGAAGACAAACTGTACACTTACATAGTGAAATCATCTTTAAATACGAGAGAATCACCAGATAAATCACTCAATGTAGATACGAGTTGTGTTGCGAACATTTGTTGACCGTTTCTAACCAGCACAAAGTAGTAGTGGTTACGAAGTTCGCCTAAAAATGAAAATACAATTTTTTTTGAAATTTACAAAATGATGTTTTCTTTGGGTGTCTGAAACATTCAAGTCATTTTCTTCGGGTGACGAAAAAACTCCAAAACCACCAACACTGCTATTTCATAGCAGTATTGGTGATTTTGAATCTTTTTCTACATTTGCGTTGTTATCAGACGCCCGAAAAGATATGTTTTTCCTCTAACAAGAGATGCATCATGAAACATTGCCCATTTGTTAAATTTCTGATGAGTAGCTGACATTCTACCAGTCTGGTGCCCAAAAGCAATTTGTTTCCATGCTAGAGAACTGTAGAACTGGTAAGATCTTGAATATCGCTATACTGAAAAAGTTGATAAAATTACTAATAAAACACCCTATATTATCACATGCTTGCTCCTTTATGAAGAGCAGTGTTAGTCATCTTTGTATACCCGCATGATTTAAAAAATAATTCCAATTTTATTATGAAAAAAATATTTCCTTCAATACAAGTGTAAGACTTGAAAAGAATATCGAGTAAAATTTCATTCCTGTAACAATAAAAACAATGTTAACCTGCATCCCTTCTGTTAGCAATCGAGAAAATATATTCGGTACGAAGTGGTAGACGCAAACCACCTACAACCACCACACCACTGCAAGGTTTGAATGACGACTCCTCTTTTGTGTTTGCTCTTTTTTGTTTCAGTTGTTGAATTTCGGCCAATAAAGCCAGACGTCGTTCACCTGGAATTTATATTTATGATTTTGTCAATTTCATCAAATTAAAAAAGTTAAAAAATTGTTTTGTTTGTGTAAAACTGTCTACTTTCACATTAAATACCATCCAATAGATATCAGATCTAGATTACATACTTATTTCAATAAAGTGTTTAAGAGTTGCCTTCATAGTATTTAAAATTTACTATATTAGGCAATTAAAATGTTTCGACATTTCAGACAAACAATTTGACAACAAATATTTGAAAATCTTCTGAAAGATTCATTTCGTCAAATTTTGATTGCAATATTTATTAAAAAAAAAATGGTCCAATTTGATTCAAAGTAAAAATATTCAACTATTCAAAATATTCAATTTTAGCTGTTTTCACCATTTCAGAAATGTTGATTTTAATAAAAATGTCAATTATAATTTTCAACTTCAATTAGACGAGACAGACGTTTGGCGATTCACCAATGTACCAAGATGTTATAAATAAAAATTACTCACTCGAAATGAGTAGAAGTTTCTCAGCCTCAACTTCTGTTATAGTTCCTTTTCCATGTTGAGCATCATAACAACAATTCAAAGCGGCGCTTGCCTGTTGTATAACACGTTGTTGTGCACTAACTTGTCCCATCATATCTGATATTATTTCCTGTAAAAGAATATCATAAATTGAACCCACTGAGAACGTTACTGAATGATTTTATCAAGAACAGGAAACATAACGCATAGGTCCATAATTTTTTTATTATTATTGTAGTAAGTAGATAGTAAGGAAAACATGCACATATACGTACACAAATTTGGAAAATTCAGTTGACAATTAGTTGCAGTAATATTCCAAAATAAGTTTTCACTCTAGTGAATATATTTCCATGATCTTTTCGTTGTGAACATACCATCAGAGAACATCAAATTACAATAGTAGAAAAACGAAATTTTTATTTTTTATAGCCACTTCTTTGAGTGGATCACCCAGTCCAAGGCCCTATAATAGCGTCCACTTATAGACGGACAGGGTTACAATTACTAGAAAGATATCATCTTTTCCTGTTCTGCTTAGCCTACCCAAGTTATTACACCTTGGGTTGAGTGGTGGGCATGGGCAATCAAAACCATCAGAAATCTCAGAATACATCAGTGATTATTTTAAAAAAATAATAGACTAGTTAACTCATTTTTGTCCCTAAATTACACACAAATGAATAAAAATTATTGGAGAAAAAAACTTTAACCCGAACTGAGCAACAAAACAGCTTGTACTTACGTTGACTGGACGTCTGTCAGGTGCCTGTCGCTTGACCATAGCTGCTTTAGCATTCGCCGCTTCATTTCTAACCACTCTTTTGTCCACTCTGAACCGAAGCATTTTATTTTATAAACAAACGTCAAATCAATTTCTAGCTCAAGTTTTACTTGCAACGGTCGAAAAAATTAACTACTCTATGTGGTAAATACCACTCGAAATATCGGTACCTCCATTTAGTCAATTTTAATTTTACTAAATGAGAATGCATGATCAATATCAAAAAACGATAACAAATTTTTATGTCAATTTCTAAAAAAGGAAAGTGTCTATATTATGACATAACTGATTGATATTTGGTTTTCACAGAAAAAACGCAAGCACGTAACGTAAAATAATGGTCAAAATATGACGTCACGAATTAATATTACGGTTTATTACACAAAAAATAAAATGCGCACACCTGATCAATAATTTTGTTTGCCAATCATGAGTCAAAAATGGACCATGGCGAATCGCCTAGATCCATTTATGATTCATGCTCGGCAAAGCATAATATGTTGTTAGTAAAATATTTAAATCATTCCGAAAAACGATACAATGGATCATTAGCACAGGAAATATATATATATATACAATGGTATCGTATAACTTGGTAAGAATATAGATGTATTATTCTTTTTTTTTATAGACATTTTTCGCCAGTAAGATCAGGCCAGGAGTAGAGTATGACAATTTTTTTTTTGAAATTTTGATAAAAGAATAAGTGTAATTTATACATAGACTTAAATTGAAGTTTATAAAATTGATGATACAATATAATATAATCAAAAATTACAACAACAACACCTTTTTCTATTCAAGAGTTGAAAACAGAATATATATATATATTTTCCAATAGCCTTGTAGGTACAGGCTTTAGAATAGTTCTGACATATTTTCTGTGTGTTTTAGGAGACGACTAAGAGGAAAAGAAGAAGTGGTATATGGTTTTTCACCATTGCCCGGGGCAGAGATACCACTCACTGCACTTTACCATAGCGGTTCAGTTTTCGTTGGATATTTTTTGCTTAGAGTGTAGTTGCCGGTACTACATTTCATAGTAGCTCTTTGCTATAAGTGGCCACTAAGTGGTTCCTTTAGGAAACTGCTTCCGACCTTGCTCAGAGTGAATTTCTATTAAAAAAATATTAAAACGGACCTTCCGATGGACTGTCTACGTTTCTCTGTACGATAAGAACTGATGGTGTAAACTGGTAGCTCGTTATCTTGACAAAGCGAGACGATTGACTCTGTGGAGTTAGATTTTGAGAGGCAAGTTCTTTGGAATTTACTAGGTTGAGTGAGAGCATGAGTATCTTCAGCTTCGTTACATGTTTGTTTTCGCTGCAGCAAGAAAATTAGACGTAATGTAAATAAAATGAATATAAATGTGAACGTACTACAGAAGCTAGAAAGATGGAAAGAACTCTTATTGCAGTAGCCCTGGCATGAGCAGAACAGACTGAATTGCACAACAATTAAGGATAAGATATCAGTCTATTCAAATTAAGGTAATAAATTTAACAACCAAATCAATATCCAAGAATTATCCAAACTCACCACAACAAGCTCTGATTTGATTTCCAATTTACTCTTCTGTCTTGTAAGGTTTGGTATAGTGATAGGTGAGTGAGTGCGAGGAGGTGGAGTGAGGATTAACTTCTCTTCATCAGATAAAACTCCCTCAAATAGGTCATCCACCATTTGACACGCTTCTTCTTTCTCGGTTTTGTCTCCAGATACTAAGAATAAATAAATTAATTATTGTGATTATGATGGCCACTGTCAGATACATTTAGTTTTTATTTAAATACTATTATTTCGGATTGTTCCAACGTGCTTAAAAGTCAAATCTTGTCATTATATTAGTAAAAATGTTCGAAATGAATTACCTGAAATTTTATTTTAAAAAATCGTGTGGAATATCACATATCGAATCACAAAAATAAGCATTTAGACATACATCAGAATCAATTCAGATTTTGGGATCTAAAAGTGACATCTAAATGTGATATGTACGTTGGAGATGCCCTAATCTAACAGTTCAGTACAACAGTTCACTATTATATTTCCTACATGTCGAAAAGGAAACAAAGAAATGGTAGAATTCATCGACCAGGGCAGATAACACTGTACCAGCCGGCTCCTCATAGGCACTGCTTTCAGCCTTGCTTGAAGCAAACTTTCATAAAAAATGAACGATTCTAACTTTCTAAGCAAATGTTCTGTGTTACGATCTTTCTTGCAAAATGAACAAATTTAAATCAATAAAATGATGCATACGTGTAAAAATTTAAAAAACCTTGCTTTTCAGATAAATTTCAGACAAATCTCCAATTCATTGACGATCAAAAATTGCACAGAATAATGTATCTGCACATTTTTGAAAGTCACTCAGTAAAAATTCCTTCCAGATTTCCTCAAATGACCTTTAAACTCATTCAAAACACTATCTCACTTTTAAACTCGCCTGATACTTGAGCGAACTTTTCTTCAATATTCTCAATACTTTCTGAACAAGCTACTGATGACGAAGGTGACTCAACGTTACTGATTTTCATTTGATCTGGTATCAACAAAAGAAAACAACTGAAAAATTGTTTGAAATGTCTATTTGCAAAAACGTGCAGATAACCTTCAACACTCAAGGACTGGAGTGTTTATTTTTTTTTCTCTGTGAACCTCATATAATTTCATAATCACACCTTCTTTAGGAAAAATACCATCTGAACATATTTTCTTTAGGAGTGGAAAATGACATCTCTGCTATTCGTGGCATAAGTATAATTTATATTGTAAAAAAACAGAGATGTCTCTTTTCGAGTATTTTGAAAATCTGTAGAATAAGGTTCAAAGCCATCAATACTGATACAAAATAGCAATGTTGATAGTTTTGAAAGCTTTTTTGTACATTTGAAGAAAATGAAATACCTATTTCGAACACTCAAAAAAAAAGCAACGACTCTGTCATCCTGTCCTGTTTTCAACTAGTTTCTGTTATACCTTCCTTGCCAAACAATAAAACTAACGAAAATCTGTGCACGTTTTTGTACATTGCTACAATCGAAACACAACCTCGATTCTCCAAATTGAAAATAAATAATGACAAAAGTACCAGATGGGTTCTCTTCATCGAGGGTGCTGTCTTCATCCAATAGAGAATCACCGTAGCTCAACTCCTGTCCCTCTTCATCATCTTCGTCATCCTGCTCTTCCTCTGCCTCATCCAGCTGTTCTTCATCATTTGCTTGTTGATCCGCTTCACTCAATGATTTATCGCATGCTGATGTGTAGAATTCATCTTCACATTGAGCTCTGTTCAGAAAGGAATTATAATTTCATATAAAAATGAAATCAAACAAACATAAAGAACAGGTAAAGCGTGTATTGTACCCTTGATATAGTTTCACAAAGTTTTCATAGTTGATTGGAGCCATTTTTGAATACGCCAATATGGTATGATAAAGTAATTTTCCCTTAGAAATGGGCTGGGTGGAACAAATTCCAATTGAAAACATGACTTAAGAATCAAAAAACTTAAAGTAACTTAGAGAGTCTGTATCAGTAAGCACTTCAGATGACAGCCAAGCATGTACGCAGGCAATGTGATGCAATGGATAATAAAGATAAAAAAGCAACAGTGTAATTATTTGACGGGCCCTAAAATCTCATCAATCACTTTACATTAGAAACCAGAATACAGCCACAGAAATAAAATCCAATAACAATGTAGACCATGAATGAGAACAAGGGTTGAAACTATCTCAAACTAGTAAATTAAACCAACCCTTGCACAATTAATTCTTTGATTGGAATAACAATTGTCATCTTTTTCTCAATTTTCACAAAAATACTATATCGATAACGTTGTTGCATCGAAATACTGATGATGGTAGGCATTAGGCAGGCAAATAAACTCAATAAAACCCAGTCTAAATAAGCACTTCTGTTACCCTAAGGTTAGATTCATTTCTAAATTTTATAGAGTATTCAAATCCTCACACTCATAGTACTACACAGAACAATAACTAGTGATGTCCTCCAAACACTCAAGCATTTCTGAATTTCATATATCTTGATCATTCAAATGACGAATTCGTGACATATGGCAAATTTTATGATAAAAAATTTGACATAAATAATGAGTTTGCTGCAAAATGATCAAATATCAGCAATTTTGTTTATCTGAAAATGAAACATTCTTTGAAACTATAAATGTCGTTAAAACTAAGGTACAAGAACAACCTTAAACAGTAAAAGTCCCGCCAACACCTTTGCTCATAAAAATGAACAAGCTTTAACAACCCTTGTATAGAACTGCTACCAATAATCACAGGTTAAATTGAGGATTATTATACATTTCAATGTTCTTAAATATAATAACGCTTGGCAGATCATCAGGGATAATCCACGTTTTAAAGTGAACAATACAATAAGCATAAGTAAGGTTGAGTGATCAACTCTCAAATATGACATAAGAATGTGTATGGGATACTCGAACTACGGAAGAAATTTGCTGAATACCATATGTAGAAACGTCAGTTTCAGAAAAATCACTATAGAAATAGAATATGTTCCAGCATTTCATTTAAACGAATTTGCTTGATATTTACAATATTTTGTCAATTTTCGTGATTTCAATGAGAATGATTCTATTGGAGAATGACCGAAAAACAAAAATACTTTTAACTAGAACACTGGAAAAACTGACTGTTTGGATAAGAAATGTTAATTTGAAGGTTAGAGCTATTGATATATGTTACTGCTAGGGCTGGGCAAAACCGAGTCGATTCGAATAATATTTTCGAATTGGATCGAATCACTAATTCTATGTAAATAACTATTGCATCTTGCCTCCATTGTGAAAATCAAAAAATTTATAGTTTATAATGTATTTTAAATTCACACTACACGTCTAAGAGCAGCAATTTTCCTATTTGACCAAAATTGATTGTATTTTGTCTTTAAAAATGAAATTTTTAGTTTATTGAATTGGTGTGTGTTCTTAGGAACGATCCAATAGCCCTATTTACTGCTTATATCATGAGATCACGCTCCCATTATGTCATGTGAATATGATCGATTATAAATTTCCACATGTAGCCTTATAGACTTGGCTCTGGTCACATGGATCAATCAAACTATTTGATGACAATTCTTAAAACATATTTCGCCAACCTACGCT
This sequence comes from Styela plicata, assembly GCA_963675895.2. Lineage (NCBI taxonomy): Eukaryota > Metazoa > Chordata > Ascidiacea > Stolidobranchia > Styelidae > Styela > Styela plicata. Next base: position 14,389,285 of record OZ023151.1, on the reverse strand, counting down.
ACTGATAATGGATCACATCGATGAGTCACAGATAGGACTACAAGTTTGAGAATTTTGAATCAAATCATTTGTGATTCTAATAGATTCCCATTGAGTCGATTATGTACAGTTCTGTTGTTGTCAAATCTTGGCAGCCAACATTTCGATACTTTTTAGCCTTAAGGTGATGCTTTTATGGTCTTTTACTGCCAATCTTGTCATAGCAACTAAACTAACCAGACACCAGGCACCCTAGAAAATAGGAGCCATCAAAAGAAATTAGACCCAATAGGACCCATTACATAAAAAATCATTCATTAGGACACTAGAACATTTCTTTTCGTTCGTCTGCCAAAATTAAATCCATAGCAAACGCTATATTAAAATCATCAACATTGCTATAAAATAGCAGTGGAGCTTAGCGAAGGCCACAGACAGATCACAGTGTCGAAGCGGTTTCCTCAGCGACACGTGTTTGATAAAATAGAATACCTGATGGGTATAGTTTTTGAAGCTTTTCATTGATTGTGAGAAAATATGATTGTCTCCTTAAGAAACTAAAATTGTGTCACCCCGCCTTATACCTGCCAGTATCTTCTTCATTCAAATAAGATCCATTTTGTATTTGGTCAACTTTTTTGTCACATTCTTCCATTGCAGAAGTCTCCATATCTTTTATCTCGTCGTTATTAGCTCCCATGATATTATCATCATCATCGACGTCATCCAAATCGTTTGCTTTTTTGTCTTCTTCTGTGGTGGCCTGTGATTTTATGTCATTGTCACTCCTATTTTCAGTCTGTCGTAAATAAAAGTAAAAAGTCCGTTGAAATCTTTTCCTGTTATTGAGTATGTGTCACTGATGGATCATGTCGATCAGACATTGCCCGTTTGTGGTACATGCTTGACAAAATAAGATTTCTGATCGGGACTAATGTAGACGAAAATATGTTTTGTCAGGTTGGCAGAATCTTGTTTTCCCTGTTTTTTTTGTAGCCACTTCATGGAGTGGAGTATTATTGAAATTGGGCTAATGAGTAAAGACCCTTTTCCAAATACTTGGCAAATGGAAGCCTAGGAGAGCTCAAAATATATTCAGTAAACTTAAAAAATAGTTTACTCAAATTTCCTGAATATTTGGTTTTTAAGAATGTCAATTATCAAGTCAATCAAATTACAATCAATATTATACAAGCTCAGTTATATCTTCTGCAAAAACTTTGAGCCCAGACAGATAATTGATCTGTAAACCTGGAAACTGCACAACTCATTGCTTTTTGACAAAACTAAAAAAACTCATCTGTTGCGAAAATTTTTTGATTCGTTTACTAGAAATTAAAAGGCAAATTGGAATGAAGGTATCCAGGGAAAGATTTAGTATATAAATGGGATAATTATATGTCCTTCTCAGTGAATTTTTCAAAGAAGAACGACCAATCACCATCTGACAGCCATTCTAATTTATACTACATATATCGTATACTCTAACTGTACAACAAAAGACAAATCGATACAAAAAATATTACGTACAAATCTAAATCGCCTATCCACCTGTATTTACACTAAACGCAAAATGTCACAGTCTACAGTCAATACTCTTCAAGGAAACCTAGTCATGAATCGACGTGGTTTTACTTCAGCAATTGATCCGCAATCGTGTCAAAAATATATTAAAAGACGTCACATGATCAATATTATTAGGATTAAGTATTCTTAGACGGATTTAGGTGATCTTGTACAATGTTTGAAAGATAGCCATGCTTGATCAATCATAGATTTGCGACTGTTTTTATAGATCAATCAATCAATGTGATATCATATAACAATTTTTTTTCATTGAACGAAAGACACAGACGGCACAATCCTTTAGTGGCTCATTTTCAACATGAAATGACGAAAACGAACTTCAACAGCTATAATAGATAAGGTGAGTTGAAAGTTTAAAAAAAAATTAATATTGCAGCGCAATAGACAGCCGAAGGATTCTTTTTCATCACATTCTGTACACCTAGTTTTAGAATTATATATCTGAATCGGAGATGCAAATAGATGCCAAGGATTTCATAATGATAAGACTTATTTTGATTTTTAATTATTCAAAAAACTCTTTTTAGCATATTTCGGGTACCACAAAGAAAATTTTTCCCAGTTTTCAGACGAAAAAAATGCTGGTTCTAAGCAAATTTTACCCACGTACCAAAATCATGTTATAGATCAAATTTGACAATGAGATTTGTAATAAACTAGTTTGAAATACATTAAGTGCAACTAGATTCTCCTCAAATAGAGAAAACAAAGAAATGTGATCCGAGAAGATTTGAATGATTAGTTATTCAATTTGATTTGAAGTGCCGTGACCTGGTCACCAGAACAGCAGATTAAGATAACTTTGAAAGGTTAAAATCACAAAGAACAAACCTAATCTATATGAAAGTCGGTCAGTAAGTGAGACTAGCTCGTTTGATAAAACTTTACAAATCACATACCATTCCATGTATTTTCATTCCATGAACTTTTCTATTTCTCAATTCCTCCAACTCTTTTGCTCTCTCTGCTCTTGCTCTCTCCATGATAAGGTTTGCTGAACTTGTGTTCATCGCATGAATATCAGCTTCTGTAATTCCATTGCTCTGAAAACATCAACAAAAAAAATTATCAAAATGAAGGCAATTACCAAATTGCCATTTACAACAAAAATAATCCCTTTAGGTACGGAGCTTTAGGATAGTCGTGCGTGTCGTAAGAGGCGACTAAAAGGAAGAAAAGAAGTGGTAGATGGTTTACCACCACCCAGGGCAGATACCACTCACTGCACTTGACGTGGCGGTTCAATTCAGTTTGAGATGTTTTCCGTTTCCGAGTCCAGTTGTTGGTGCCACATCTTTTAGTACCTCTTTGCTATCAAGTGGCCGTTAGTGGCTTCCTTTTTGGTAGCAGAAAATCTACCCAACTAGATAAAATATACCATGTGTAAAACGACTAGCGTCGCCGTATGTCTAAAGATTTTAATCAATTTGAATACATGTGCGATTACGGGAAAATATCTACTTAAAAGTGGCAACCTTAAAAATGACGAAAAACATCTTAAAAAGTGTATGATAGTGAAAAAAATTACTCAAAAGCTCGAAAATAATAAACTGCTGTTACATATAAATGCTGAATGTCTTAATTTTTGAAGTATTTCAAAAGTATATCATTGAACCTGCATCTGCGTCGATTAGCAAGTTTTTATCTGAAATAAATACCATCGACTTACCTGCAAATCGAGCATCCTCTGTTGTAGAGTTTTGGAATTCTGTGTCATTTGTTGACCATGTGAACTGCCTACTGTTATTGTTTGTTGCTTTGTTTGTAAAACAGTTCTGGCATTTCCTCCAACACTAAAAAGAATAGGATAAGCTTAAAGAATAATGTTACCATTAACCCACCATGGTTTGGGTTGACAAAGAGCAAAATGGTATTTAGAATATTGAACAAGGGAAACTTCGTTTTTAAGTAGTCTGAATTTGATACATTTTGCAATAAAATCACGATATATGCCAAATTTTACATCATAAAATTTGACATAAATCATGACTTTGCTGCGAAACACGAACAAATATCAGCAATATCGTATATCTGAAATGTTTAAACATTATACTACTGATTAGAGTATCAAAACAACACAAAAAGTTATGAGAGAATTTCGTAACTATTCATAGCTTTAAAATATCTTGGTCCAAATGCCTAGCTATGAACTGTTGAGTGCGTTTTTTTTATTCACCCATAGTGATACGAATCGAGATTAAAAATTTGAAATGGGAACACATAAATACGATTCACTTACGATATAACAGACTTGTTTTGTTGTACTTTAGCAGGACTTCTTCTCTCAGCTGCTTTTCCAACGATAGCAAACCTCGCTAGACTATCAACGCTCAGTTCCCCGGAATCTTGTCTCATTATTTTCATGTTATTTTCAACAGGTGTCGATGTTTTTTGAGGAAGTATCTTTTCTACCTTGAATTGGATCCGAATATTCGTATTTAACAATATACTTTAATTCGTTCAATTCTATTGGCATAGCGAGAAGATTAATTTTGGGTTTCAGAGTAAGACTACTTTACTTTTCAAGGAAACAATTTCTTTTCAATACAAAAACAAGAAAAAAAAAACCTAACTACAATGAACAAAAACTACTAAAAAGAGTAAAATTTTATTGTCCTTGAGATGAAATCGACGCAGCGCTTCTTACATACTTTTATTTTTCCTACAATTTTATTGAACAAAGGCATGAATTACAAGCTATGATACAAATTTTTTTCCTTTTCTAAAACTGCCTTTTTCAAATTTAAATATGGACAAAAAGTGACCAAGTAGTGGAAAACTAATTTACCTTGTTTTAGTTTATACTTTCCCAATACACAGCAAATATATTCTTTGCATCAAAATTCAAAATTTCAATTTTGGCAATAATAATTGTCGTAATAACAAAAATACTAGATGAGAAGATAATATTATACCCACTGATATTGAAAAAACATTTGCAAAAATTAATGTCCTTTATCTATAAACATGAAAAAATACTTACGGGAACAGCACTGACTTGTTGTATTCTTCCTGTGGGAGGTTTCCAATGAACAGGTGACTTTTCTGGTCTACACAGAGAAATTTAAACACAAAAATACTCTTAATCATACTATAACATTAGCAAGACTTCATCATAATACAAATATTCCATAATAAATTTGATCACCGAAAAACAGAGAACTACTTCAAATATTTTCAATATATCGGTTCTCACCAATAAGCATCAAAAATAGTTTGACTGTTTATTTGGTTAGGTGTTCAATAAGATAAAATATCACACGTCTATGTTTTTATTTTATTACAAAATTATATAACGCAATTGGGCGACTATTAAAAAAACAATCATAATTATTAATAATTAATTGCTTTATATAATGTCAAACGGTCAGCATAGTAGAGTTATAACATTGAACATTAAATAGTTACCTCATATATATATATATATACCTTTAAGTGACAGTGCTTTGCTCTGATTACTTAAAATTTTATGTATTTTTTTTACCAGTGATTCAAAAGAAACCAAAGAACTGCTATCACTGGTAGGAGGGAGCCATTTTTATTCTCTGCTGATTGCTTTCCTACTCTGCACAGACTGGCAGAATGTCTGCTACTCAGACACCCAAATAATTTAGCAATATTACATCTACATAATTAAAATGGTTTTCCTTTTTTGTATGTCTAGTAGTAACCACACTGTAGAAAAAGCTTTGAGATCATCAACACTGCTATTTAATAACTTACGATTTTGGAGGATCATGATGTGCTACATCGTCTTCCCAACCACGAACTCTTGCAGCTAAAGCAGCAAGTCTCTTTTTTCTTCCCTCATGCTCAAGAGATTGTGTTTTACGTAAAGTAGTCTGAGCTTCTTCTTGTGGAGGGTCGTGAATAACTGGTGTTGGTAAACTCGCATCGTCATAACTAATGTCATGACCTTGCTCTGAATAAAAAATATTAATAATTTAATATTGATTATATCATAGAAACATTTCATGCAGTTGAATGTTCTCGGTGAACAAAGAAAACGAAAGATAGAAGAGTGATACAGAGCTTTTGAATCGAATTAAATATTTCATGGCGAATCGAATAGATTAGCTTGAACAACCCTACTCGTAACTCAAACTTCGTTCACAGCATCGCCACAAATGTGAATCGATAAAGATTTTATCGGCAAAGGCACAGTCTTGTTTGAACAGAATCGTTCGTGAAAATAACACAAAGACCATGAGAACCCAACTCAACTAAAGTATAATAATTTAATTTGCTCATATCACTGGTTCAGTTAGTGAGCAATCAAGCCAACCTTCTGCTTCCCATATTTTTCTTTGATTTAATAATTTTTGCATTCTCTGATTGACATGGTGACCGGATTGTCTTGCTTTCGATCTTGACTGAATTACATCTGTATAAAAAACAATGCAATTGAGATTATGGTATATAAATGCAAAATTACTACATAACTATATTATCTACGATGACACTGCTTTTATCATCTGTTATAAACTTTACACAAGAGGCGGCTAGTCAGATTTCTGAGAGTCAAACACAATGTCTAGGGCATATCGTGAGAGGAGACTAAAGGAAACAAAGAAGTGGTAAACTATTTTAAGATCTTCCAGTGCAGATACATTCCAGTGCAGTGCATTTGAGTGGTCGTTAGCAGGATCCTTCCAGGTGCTGCTTTCGGCGTTGCTTGTAGCGAACTTCAATAAATAAATAATATTGACTACCGTTTGTTTTAAGATCAGATGTCACAAAATACATCTAATGGTATTGAAAGAGGCACTGCAAGCATACTGATAAGCAGATGACTGGAAATGTCTCAAAGACATAAACACACAGACCTGAATCCGAAGAACTTCTCTGAGAAACAATATTTTCAGTGTCTTCTGGACAATCTGTTCTTGTTCTTTTATTTGGCGATTGTGAAATACCTGAAAATATTGAAATCTATTTCAAACCGACCATACTCATATCCAAATGTCATCGTAAATCGTAATACATTACATCATTGTTTTGAAATGATGCTGCCAATCTGATCCCCAAATTTTTTAAACTCATCGATTGGTTGGTAAACATTTGTCTGCTCCAAAGGTCCATGCTTTACAAAAGTTACATTATCATAATTATTAATCATAGCAAAACATAATTTGGGCCATGGAAACAGCATCTTTTTTGACAAATATAGGCTTTGTGAAGTAAATTTTCATCTTATATCAAATTATATATTTACCGTTTTAAATTGATTAATATTATGAGAATGAATCATACCATCTTTTTCCAAAACTTCTTTCCCAGTGCTCATCTTTATTGCCAAATTTTCTTCACTGTTCTGAGATAATAATGGTCTCCGTTTTCTTTGTTGTGTAGAGCTTGAATTTTGCAGTTTCTGCTGCATCATTTCTTGTCTTGCCCTTGTCCGCTCCACTAATCTCTGAAATAATAACAAGTTTGTCTTGGATTATTTCAAATACAAAAAGATACTCTGTGCTTCTTAAGCATTCAAAGAAATTTTCACCACTAAAAGTGAATTTACTACACAATGCAATCTAAAATACTAGTTTTGATAGATTTTATGCTTTAGCCCTTAAATCCTTGATTAACAACAGAAAAATTTTGACACCTGTGTACAAAAAGATTTTGTCGCTTCCTGTTAATGGCAATCCCGGGCACTTGGGTCATTATTTGCGAACTGAGGGAAAATTTCAGTCCAGTATTCCAGCATATTAAAGATAAAGTTTAAACATTGATGTTTCTAATGTATTGGAGCAACAACGGCAACAATTTTGTACTTATAGGCAGCAGCATCTTTATCACAAGAATATGTTACAGGACATTTTAGATTCCCAAAGTTCAACTTTTTAGTAAAATACAGAAAAATCATATCCTCATAAAAAATGTGTATTGCAATGCTTTGGAAGACAAATATGGACACCTCAACCTTAGAGCAAAGACCGTAACGACTATGGTAAATCAAAATTGAATGAAAAATTCTACAGAAAATAGCACATATTGCAATTAGCTTTGCCCTAATAGTTTAAAAAAAGGCATTCAAAACTCACTATAAATATATAAATGTTTAACTTTTCAGAAAATAAGAAGGGACAAAATTGCACAAATTATCAACTGGCTGAAATTTCAGAATTCGCCTTCAATTTACTTTTTTCATCAAATATTTCAATTTCCCTCCTTGGTTATAATAATAGGTATACTGTATATATACAAAATGTCAAATTTGTATGTACCAAAAAAGGTTTTAATTCGAAGTTTTATTTGTTAACGTTTTAAGTATGATTCACTAAAGGACAGAACTGTCGAAAGCTCAATCCCAAGTCCAGGAATGCCCAAAATATATTGAATATATTCGAAAATGAACACATCGATATAGTAACATTACCGATTGTAGATATATTTCAGAATAGTAGCATATGATAATGTATCGTTTTATTGTGTAAACTGAGACAAATAGATAGAAAAATTCATTTTTGTTCTCCAAATTGATGTAGTCTCACAAGATAAAGAAATTGTGAACGAGTTGATATTTTTCTTGAAAAGTTTGAAGGCTGCTTTTATATCAAAACATGGCTGAATTTAGAATGTATCCAATATTTCATATTCGGAATTATTTTCTCAAGAGGTATTTGAAATAGTTAAATACAGAATATTCGGTTTTTGCCAGCACTGTCTGTGGCATAAGTTTGACAATAGAATTCTTTGATAATGTATGTTGGTCCTTACATTAGTCAACATAAAAAACGCATTTCAGCAGAGAGTAGGTAAATTTTTAAAGGGAATAAAAATAAATTTGCTCTGTTATCAAAAATGTTATACATTTTATCGTAACAAACAATAGGATACCTGTTCATATCCTTGTAATAATGAAAAATTTTCTAGCATAGGCATGGATGGTGAAAGTTTTCAAGCCCTTCTTTAACAGTTTGAGTATGGTACCAACATGTGCTAACTATCCTCCCTGACTACTCTGTACTATCTGAATATAGGCCACAGCGATGTGCCACACCTTCAGTAGTACTGAGTATGGATAAGAAAACACAGGAAAAACAGCAAATTTGTCCTGCAATTTGTCCTTATTGTTTGCCAAAAACATGCTTTGGCTGGAATAAAACAACGTTGGGGAAAATGGTAGATCTACAAAGGTCATTTATGGCAAATTTTTATCCAATATATATAATATAGCCAAACATGGTAAATGGCTTATAAAAAGTACAATTAACAGGACAAATTAGCCAAAACTGTGTTTCCTGTGCAATGAACACAATAACAGCTGATATCCATAATTTAGACAGCCCCTAGAGTTAATTTTGTAGTGTATTTTGGATCTTCTAAATCAAGCCTACAAAACAAATAGGCTACTAGAGATTCAGGAAAACGATCAAAACTCAAACGTATAAAAAAGTTTGAAAAATAATCTTGGAATATGCAGTATACCGGTATGCGATTGATCACCATACGAAAGGAAAACAAACACAATGAGGCTTTACTTGAAAAAAATTTTTACGATGGCACATGTGATTATATTGGAGTGGACAAAACAATATCACAAAATTGTTGACTTCATTCATTACAGCAATGGCTTAAGAAATGGATAGTGAAGGGGGTGTGAGATCATGTCGGAAGTCGTTTCGATTGAGAAATAGGCATGCAGTATGAATAGACATATTCATTGCTTCATATGCAACACAAACACACTAAACCAAACTGACAAAAACTGTGTAAGTTAATATATGAAAGAATACCGTACTGAATAGCCTAAGCCAAGTTAATATTTCATTCCACTGTCCAAGTTGAGTTTTAAATAAATTTACCTGTGTGAAATCATCCATGTTGTCTCCAAGTGTATTAAAAACTTTTCCTTTAATATAGGTTTGTTACGATTCTGAAACGAAATACGGCCACAACGTACAATTCCCAGTTTGCGAGCTACTGGCTAGGTTGACTGGTTAATCATTGAAACACCGCGACTCGGGCGGAGCAAGTTTTCGATTGTTTGGTCATAAACATATTTTAAAATTCCCGCTACTGCACATGCGCGAGTCATGGTTGACTGAAGAATCAAACCACAGAGCCTTCTTTGGATTTGCTTTGCGGTGATGTCAAATATCTCGACATACCGGTAGTTATTTTTCTGTAAGCAATAACAAAATGATTTGAATTTCTTGTATTCTGGGATATATTTGTACGCATGGCATACTCGGGTACGGATACAGTTGAGTTGAGTGTTCTGAACGTGATAGGCCGCTTTTTAGCTTAACGTATACGCTTACTACACTGGAGCGGCTGTGAAGTAAGTTTTATACCGCAACTTATAGAGGGCTCCTATATGACAATCTTAAAAAATGTTCTAATATATCAAATATTACTTATTAAATCAAAATTAAGCCGACAAGTCTCCTTCACAAAGTATTGTGCTCACCTCGTCTTCAAGAGCAAATGCTTTTTCGTCGGCGAAAAACGGAAAAGTATTGAATTCGTTAGTGTTTAACGAGGTTTTTCAGCTAAAAAATTGAATAGAAAACACGATACCAAGCCGTTGAAAATATTGCTTTTCAACTACCAAATTTGCTTACTCCATGAGTATGCTTGTAAATCTGTGTTAGTCGAAAACTCCTTTTCGTACTTGTGCGGCGATTGGCAGTAGTGCACCTGAGGGAAGGGACAGAGGACAGCTAGCCTACGTATATATTCGTTATTCACAAATTGTGTCATTAGTTAAAAAAGTTGAGGATTTGTTTATAATCATGATGTTTAAATAATTGTGCAAATTGTCTTCTATAAATTAGGCGTGGAATATGATTTGATTCTGTAAGATATGCAAAGAGTTTACACGATACTGTCAGGTATGTTATGTTACGCAATAGGAAACAAAGCATTTATCTCATCACTTAGAGACAGCGTGGAAAAATCTAGGAATCAGACAGAGGTGTAACTGGGACTTTGTAATTGGGGGTGATATACATAAGGCGCTGATTTGTGACATCATATGCTAAATGCATTTCCTGCACTAACGAAGGTTGTGATAGCTAAATAGTCCAGTCAAACAACTTATGGAGCCTAAGAAATTGGTCTAAAGATGATTTTCACATATCATGTAGCCATAGGCTTGTTTTTCAACATATCAAAAGTTTACCGAAATCGTACATGTGGAACCTCCCCCAAATTATTACGTCCTAATCTATGTATAAACGAGGTTTTATGGCCTTAAATGTTGAGCTAGTGGGTCGTTACTGGTTGGTTGAAAGCTTGTTAAGGGTTAGGATGAGCTTCTGAATGCGCTGCAACATAAATCTTGAAGAATATGCATTATTGTCACCACAAAGGATAGTGTGAGAGTTTTTCTATAGGCATAATACACCTGTGCATGCTTGCGTGCTTTGTTATCATCGCTGTCGTGGATGAATTTTGTCACGCTTGTATCCACTTCTTGATCAAATCTCTGGCGTTATCCGCATGGATGCCAAGCTTTGTCAAACGATTTTCTGTAGCACTGTCTAAAGTCTAATTAAAACTGAAATGTCAAAATTATCGAAGAGTGGCTTTATACAAACTAAAGCTAAAAGACCTACAAGTGAGAAGTGGTTCAAAGATGACTAATGTTTGTATAGTTACATGAAATATTTCGAATATGATACTCGCAAAATCACATTACAACCAGAAAATTGCAGCACCAACTATATAGGCAAACATCAGGTTCTTTTACTTGTTTAACAGTGCCTAAACATGCGGCAGATTAATAATAATAATTTAGGGCAATTGAGGGAGCGCTTTGCAAATTTCCATCAAAATAAATCATTTACAATTTTTTTGTTATAATTCATATTATGTTATAAAATCTTATCTAACTAGCCAATCATCATCCTAATTCTTTTTTAAAGCAATAACCATGACCTTAGTGCTTGAAATTTTCAATATATCTGATAATTTAAAATAAAAAATAGTATTTTTGATAAATGACGTGCTTCGTCGTTGATTTTCCATTCCTAACATTATGCGGTCGGATACATTTTTACAGAGGTGAACATTGAATGCAAGTTCAGTTATTCAATCCATAATTTCAAATTGTCATATCATTTTTTCAAACTAATCTTCTACCTTCTTAAACACATTTGGTGCAGTCCTCTAAATATCACTCAAGCAAAAATACATATTCAAGTACTAAATATTCTAAACACAACAAAAATGAGCAAAATCTGTTGATTCCGATCAAAACCTAAGATGCCGCGACTATAAGTAAGTGCTTATGTCCAATCTGAAAAATACGGCTTTATTTTATGGCCATATAATTTTTCACGCTTTCGCCGCACATTGATTTTCAGATCCTGCCAAAATATTGCATTTTACAGTTTGTTTATAACATTATTAGTGAATTTGTTGCAATTATAGATACATTTGCTGCTTATATAGAATCTTATTCGAAACCAAAATACAAAAGTCCAAATAAGATTACTAACACGAACAGATAGAGATCTTTGATGCCACCTAATTCATCTTATTTTGTGATCGGTCGGAGATCAGTAATAGATGGAACTTGCTTTTCATCAGCAAAATTTATGTTTGGAAGTTCCTGCGAAATTGTTGAGAAATATAGATTGTACGTATGTATAAGTTTCATCCCGCTCATCATATTTTATTATACGTCAAAACATATAGTGTCAGATGATATAAGAATAGTTAGTTGTTGTATTTGTTACAGAAACGCTCCTACTGGTATGAGCATATTTCGATCATGCTGGCGCGAAATAGTCTGGGAGACAATTTTGTCTTCCCAAATATATGTCCACTTGAAAATCGTTGTTTCATACCCAGTTACAATTCCTATCAAGTGCATTTGATTTGGATGTTTTTGCAGTAAAAGTTAAGCAAGAAACTGAAATACAAAGATTTGAACCGATGTTCGTTACAAAAACCAAATTTGTGCTGTTGAATATCATCTGATTTTACCATTTTTTGTTATTATAGTTGTGGCCGTTTTTTAAACTACATCCTAAATTTCCACCACAAGCGTTCGCGAAATGACCGCCACCGACCTAGTCACGCTTCCAACGAATATAAACCACCCACCAGGTATAAAACTAGCATGTAACCTGGCGTTTGCGAGGGATTTGCATATACCTACATAAAAACGATTAGGCTACTTGTTGTGGTGAGCAGTAAATGAGTCTTATTGTTAATAGGACTGGGCAAAACCGAATCATTGGGAATTCAAATCTGATCCGGATAGTTTTTCGAATCACTAATTCCATGTAAATAGCAAATATCACATTTTTAGTATAACAACTTGTCACCATCTTGGCTATCAAATAATTGATAGTTTGTGGTGTTTTTTTAATTCACACTACATTGTCTAAGAGCAACAATTTTCCTATTTTAACGGCAAGATGCTATCGATTTTGGCCAAATTTGACCAAAATTGATTGCATTCTGTCTTTATAAGAATAAAAATTACAGTTTTTTAGCAAGTTTTTGTTGCCCAGCCCTACCTGTGTGACAAATCACCCTACCACGCGCACTTCAGTTTAATCAAATTGGTTTCATCCGAATCCGAATCTTTTGAATATTTGGGTCGATCGTGTAAAGTATGAGCCACAGATGGACTGGGGGCCCAGGTGTGTGGCTTTAAGGAATAACTGGAACTGAATTTCTCGGAAAATTAATTGAGAAGTCATGACAACGGTATTTCTCAAAGAGTCTCTAAACTCTGAAATTCCTTGCTTCCTCACTGCTTCCCTGATTTGTTCTTTTGTTTAAATGAATATTTTCACCAGACAACAGAACACCCGACAGAAATGCAAAAATTTTAAAGTCAACCCATTTTAGGGATGCAACATCTCACTGTGCGCCGGTTCAGTTATCCAGTTATTTTACGGTGAGAATTTCAGTTACAGGATTGAGTGATTCACGCAAATGGACATTGTGTGGTTACGTCAAAGAAGGGCCACCGAAACCTGGCTAACACTTTCTCTTTCATAGCTCGATGTCCGGAAACCCCATGCGTTTGTGGTAATGTATTTAATTTACTGAGTATGTATTCCTTAGAACGTCAATTCTCGTTAATTTTTTAGTACAGCCCAGCAAACATTGCGACTGTTTCTTTATATACCACAAAATAAGAGTGAGATAAAGAAAGAGAGGAAAAACGGCTTCATGCCGAACAAGTTTAAAAGTTTACTCAGCATAAACGCCGACTATACCTGGCCAAAATTGTGGGACTGGGGATAGGCAGGTCAGTGAAAAGGGGGCATGGTTGTTAGCCGCGTTGAATGAGGTGGTGATGGGCAGGTTGGCTAGGGAGGATGGGTTGGCATTCTGTGATATGTCCCGCCTTTTTATACACCGTTAATTTTTTCAGAGAATTATTGAAGGGGACACGATCCACAATAGGGGATCCGACTCATCGACGAAAAATTGACAGTTTTATACGGCGTAAATACGCGCAAAATTTGAGGCACGTGCCAAATCAAGCAGCAAATTGCGACTGAAATACATATTCTGATGATGATATTGTCTTACAGTAGATAAAACTGCCGGTAAAATCGCTGCGGAGGCCGCTAGAGAATTTGACTTTTTTCACGATTTTATCTTAAATTTTGCAAATTTAGTGGTGTTTTTTATTCTAAAATTTGCTTATCATATTATTAATATGATCTGTAAGTAACATTTTCCCGGGGTTGGGGACTTAATATTCCAAGGGTCAAGGGTGGCCTTTCCTAGTTAATGGCATTTTAACTGGCATGAGTTTAAGGCTTTTTATGCGGACGTATTTGGAATAGGAACCTTCGCGTTTGTCAGTTTTACCAGAAAATTGCTTTTCCGTGATTTAAGACAGTACAAATTGAGTAATTTTCTGCATCGCTTATTTATCGTTTAGCGCTATATTTGAACTGCTAAAATGGAATTTAAATTTAGTTCATGTCAAGATGCTTCAAATTTCTGTGAACCAACTGAAAGATTCGACTCCTCAAATTTATACCAATTCCCGATCAACAAGGATCTTATTCTATTCTAAGCGCATTCGCTTTAAATCCACTGTAAAGTGGACTATCCGGAAGAATATATTCCGAAAATGTTGCGACCGCGTGGCGTATAAATATCGCCTGATTAAAATTTGTTATCTTCTGCAGCTGCTGCCGCAGTGATTCATATAGAAAAACCACGTTTGCACTTACATCATGTCTTCATTGATTTCTTTATGAGGTCATATATATTTAATGAGAAACAAACTGTGCCTCCTCAAAATAAAATCCTGGTTGCGCCACTACCTTAAATGGGGTAATTCCTCAAATTTTGGTCGTTTCAATCTATTTGATTCAGATTAAGTAGAGCAGCGCGTACTTGTGTGCTAGTATCCTCAATTCATACAATTTTTCATAACTTGAGTAAACTGAATTACCGTGAAACAACCAATACATACAAACGGGAACGATAAGGAGATGACAATATGGAAGTTGGTAGATGGCGATATAGAGTAAATAATTGAGGTTTTAAAAGTAAAATATACTAACCATCCGCAAAAAATGTTGTAACAACATCTTTAGTTAAGTATGTGTCACTAATGACGAGCACAATCCATCGATGACTAATGCTGGACAAATCAAGTTTGAAAATTTTTTTTTTTTGATTGGTTAAAAATAACATCTATTTGCGGCGGTAACACTAAGACGTTTTTGTGATTGGTTGCTGGTTTTTTCCATTGGCTACTTTTAACATTACTTTGAGTAAGTTTCGATTTAAAAAAAATACAAAAATATACTTTCGATCAGAAAACAAACGAATGCAAGTTTTTCAATGTTCAAGGGAAATCAGGGTCTCATTTGGTTGAATAAATTAAATATTAAGGATTTTGCCTATTGAAACCAATATATTTCTTTTTTCCTTTTCCAGATTCCACGTGTTTCTCCAGCGCCCTACGTGTCATGTTCATTTTAAAAGGAGTTTGCTCAAAGATTAATTTCACAGACATCAAGTGAATATCCGCACACCACAAAAATACTGAGTTGTTATGTTGAAAAATTCGGTATTAGCCACTTGACTAGATCTGAATATTGTAAGTTTAATATAACATTTTAGACCTTTTAGCATTTTTAATATGCATTTATATATATCAAAGCAATAAATCGAAGGAATGAAAATGCGGGGAAAGTTCCCGCAAGAGATTTACGTGAAATATAGATTATAAAATTTCAACATTGTATATCCAAAATTTGAAAGTTCAGTAATCACAATATCTATCATTGACATTTAGCGCAACTGTAGCATATTTAAATGTAATAAATAAATGCCTAAAAAAATTAATTTTCTAAATTCTAAATATAGATAATTTGCATACAAATTTTGCATTCAAATTTTGTTTGAATCTGGTGACCACATTTTTGTGAAATGGGTTTGAAATTTATTTTTCATAATTGAGATCTAATTCGTCTATCTAATTCTTCATTTATTTTTATATAATGATATTTATTGGTTTTGAATATCGGCACGCGAATCTCCATTTATAATTTTTTTTTGCCAACCGAAATTATTCATTTTCATTTCAATTCATATGTTTTATTAAAGTGGTTACATATCTCGGACTTGAAAATTGATCGACAGCTGCTTAATCAGACATTTTGTCAATCATGAGCATGAGTCAAGTATGAGTCGGCTCATACTTAGCAAAACAAGAGTATCTGCTTGGGAGGCTTTAACTGAAATCATCACGTAAAATATTCGAACAGTAGAATCCGGAATTTTTCTGTGGGACAGGATGGTTTCAGTCGACAAATGGATGCGCCACTATGGGCGCCACAGGCAAACTTTTTTTCGTTAATTATTGTTTTGGACTAAACATTTCACGTATTGGAAACACAGTTAATCTCCAGATTCTTTAAAACACATTATGACTATATATCACAAATGACCAAACCGGTCTCATATAACCGCAATATATATATTGTCCCTATGTCACATCACTTTTAGAAACAATCCATGCACGCATGTTTTTGCTGAGTTTGAGACACTGAGACCGCCTTTGGCGGTACGTTCCATGAACAGTCCACGATTTGTCTAAAATGTCGATTTTAAAATTTTTCAATTACTGCCGAAAAACGGCGATTTACCACATTTTTAGTGTAGTTTTGGTAACATCTCCAAATTTGATTCGATGACTTCGTTTATTATATTTTAATCCTACTGATTAAGGCTCCAATGTATTTTTCTAAACAGAATTTGCTGCAACAACACGAGGGTGACAGTGATTTTACAGTGTAGTTTTGGCAACATCTCCAAATTTGATTCGATGATTTCGTTCATTATATTTTGCTCCTACTGATTAAGGCTCCAATGTATTTTTCTAAACAGTATTTGCTGCAATAAAACGAAGATGGCAGTGATAAAAAAATGAGTAACACGTTGAGTTTAAATCTTTTTAACTGCTATTTTTTTTTAAATGTGAAGTTCAATCCGCTACAATTAATTTATTCGAATCAAATTGGAATTGCCAGGCTTTGGATTTGCCCACACCGTAACGAAAGTACAGTAAAATTTACCTTCCGCTTGTTGTTATTACATATTACCGAAAATTGAAATTGACTTATTTCTAAGATTTATGTCGATTGTGGACTGTTGACGGATTTTCTTTCCACAATAAGTCCATACTCGGTCGTAAAAGCCGATTTTATAGGTTTATTTCAAATAACTATCGAAGAGTGTTGATTTAACTGCAATTTTGCTACAGTATATCCCAGTCGCATCTTCCAAATGCATGTTATTGTTTAGAGTTATTTGAAAGAAAAAATTGCATCTTTCTGTGGTTATATGTGTCGATGTACGACGTCACAAAGGATGATTAAATAAGAGAAGGTCGATTATTCTAAATAAATACCACATAATAATTCACTTTTAGCGTCAGAGCACTAGTGGGCGAAGCCACTACTTTGAAAGATTCAATATATATACATTGTCGAAATGCGCTCCCTATCAGTGTTTTATCTCTAAGAAAAATATACAAAACATGATTTTACCATTGCGATGGTCTACCAGATTTTGAAATATTTGTAAAACATATTTTTTAAGTTTAGAGTTTTAATTTTCTTTTGTTCTTTTGCTTTTCTGGCATCAATAGTTTTATTTTGTTGAACCTGCACACAGATTGGCTACACCTTGTCCCCGGCTGCGTGAAACCAAATCATTTGGAATTCGAATTTTATTCGGAAAATTGCTTCGAATAGGATCGAATCATCAATTCAATATTAATAACAAACAGGCCACTTTTACTATTAAAAATTGTGTCCAGCATGAATATCAAGAAATTGAATTGAGAATATCGAGAAATCGGTTGCTTTGTTTCCTTAGGAACGAAATTTCCTCTTCATTCAGCAATTTTTTGCACCCATGGACGATTCACGATTGATCCCAAGCAATTGTGCTTCGAAGCGATTTGAATTACCGAATCGAATTTTCCATCCCTAGACTCTGCGCCCCCATTCAGTTACTCATAATACTGTAACAAAAATGCAACAAAATCACTGTACTTTGAGAGTAATTTTACTTGGCAATACTGAAATAAAACTTTAAAATCGACTTTTCGTTAGATTTCTGTATTATCTGTATCAGAAATTTTATTTGGTCAAGTCATGGGTCACAGATTGATCGCGTTGATTCATACTTAACAAGGGATGTTTTCCGATTGTAATGGACCCGGCATTGGCGGCGACTATTACTTGAATAAATATCCTTTAAACCATAGTATTTTGTAATTTGTTGGAATGATACTCTTGGAATCAAGATATTCAAGTCGATTGCATTCGATTTACAATGTTTTGAATACTAATAATATCTGTAGATCGACAAAAGTTGTGAGCAAAAATTGACTATGTTAAAATTTCACATATATTTCAAATATTTTTGAAAAACGCGGATCAACTATTGGAACTTTTTCCTCAGATATTTCTTGACAGTTTCCCCAGAGAATTCTTGAATGACTTGGAAAGTTTCAATTCAAAGTTTCACCATCGCTCATGGCAGATACCACTCGCTGCACTTTACTATGGCGGTTTTTGTAGTAGCTCTTTGTGATCGCTTAGTTTGAATTTCAATGAACAAAAATGATTGAAGAATTCGATTCAAAAATAAATGTGAATATGGACAACTAGGATTGGAAAATTTAACTCGAATAAATTCGGATTCGAATCCCTCGTCAATCGGTCATAGAAAAAAATTGACAATTCAAATTTAATAAGTCGTGGGTACCAGTTACTTCTCTGAACTTGCGCAAGGATACATAACAAAATGGGATTATAGGAATGCGGTCCTATGAACTGGCTGAACCCCGCAATTTGAAGTTAATTATATAAATGTTTCAATTGATAGGTTAGAAAAATAAACATTAGTTTTTATATTGCATTCTATCAAACAAATATTTTATTTTTATCATAAGTCGCATTAAAACTATTAAGAATTTTATACAAATTTTTCTTCGGAATTTACTTGAACTTCTATTTCAGTGACGTATGCTACAACGATAATATTATCCACAAGTACCTACCTACCATCAGTGCCCCACACTTGATAAAACGTTTTATTGACTTAGCAGGAGCTGGTAATAAAATTTATTAAAAATTTTCGCTTTGTTCGAGTAGGTTAAATGGGGTTTATATATTTTACTGATGAAAGATAAAGTTGTTCAGGTAAGTTTAAATATGATGTCGGAAAAAAATCCTATACTATTTTTTTTACAATTACAGTTAAATAATTTTTTCGTCCAAGCTGGAAGGCGCATTTCATCAGTAGATCATACTACGCTGATAGTCGGCAATATAAAGATTAGATAGACATTTTTAGAAAGACTTCAATAAGTTACACAATATATATTTAAAATCTATATTACCACAAATTTGAGAACTTTCCTTTTGGTAACTCTCGTATAATAAAGCTTGGACAAAACACATACATTAATTTCCTCAAGACTTCCAAGCGTTTTTAAAGAGCGTTTTGGCGCGTTACATATTTCAAACATTTTTGCTTATTCATATTATATATCATTTCGTTGTGTTGGTCCAGTGTTTTAACCGAAATAGCAATTGCACGTATTTCATTGAGCCATACGCTATAATATTGTCTTAAAAATCTTGAAAATGACTAATGGACTGATTTTATAGTGTATTATCACGGCAGGAAATGATGCTCACTTCTGGGACCGATCACCAAGCATAGGGAATGATAGTTCTCAAAAGCATTAGTTTGCAAAACGATGTATGCTATTGAATAAAAAAAGAGTTGTTGAAGATGCAAATTGTTTTAGACAGATTGGTAGGTGAATTTGGAACCTTCCAAGGCACAACATATTATTTGAATCTGTGTCCAGAAAATTCAGCGATGTATCGCGCCGAATGCGACAAATAAAGAGGATGTTCTATGAAAGTATTCAAATCAAAGCGCAATCGAACCAAATTCGAATTTAATATACGTCGGGTTAATTAATTCCACTATGTATGTAGCTAAACCGCAGAATCTAATAGCACATATTTTATAACAAGAATATTTTTGAGAGTAATTTTATGAAGATTTTTATCACCTCATGCAAACATTGTTGTTAACTTTATCGTGGTGTACTGAAAACAGTACCTAATTTTCTCAATAGTAGGAGAATTTGCTAGCCTAATAAAAAATTGGTTATCCAACAGAAAAATTGTTTTGTCGCACATGGCACATAGATGGACCGCGCCTTCATGACGCGATCCGTCTATGTCCAAGCACAACAAAATAACTTGCTTAAAAAAAATGTTCACCTGTATACGCTTGTGTTTGCCACACACGGCGTTTTGTCTTGTAGCAAAATAAATTGCATCTTTTATTTTGGCTCGTCCGCTTGAGGTCATTGGCGTCAGTATTATTATTTTTGAAGTAAAGATAAATTAATGCGTTTGATAACTGCAACGTGTGGCCTGAACTGTAGAAAAAATACAGTAAACTGGCCTTTTTTGACAGGAATTTCAATATGCAAGGCGGTTTCAAATGTTAGATTTATAAAATTACTGCAAATTACGTGTAAATTCTCTGTATTTTGTCACAGTGTAAATAAGGGCAAAATAAACTTCATTGGTGTTTTATTCTTCATTATTATATCCGGTTAAAGTGTGACTAACTTTAGGTAAGACTAACTTTTAACTTTTAAAAATTACATTTATAGGAAAATATCGTTTTCACATTATTGCAACCGTATCGGAGGGGTGCGAGATCGATCTCTTGTCAAATATCAAGTCAAATTGACACGAACTTGGATTCTTAAGCTAAATATTGTTACAAATTGGAATGATTTGACCAAGAAGCCTGCTCCGTTCAAAACAGGTTCTTAGACGCAGATACTTTTTTATGCTCATTCATTTGATCGGATCACCCTGAATAAGGCGGCCACTTATCGTCGAAGGGTTAGTTTCGTTCGAAAGATACAATATTTTCGGTTCGGCAAAGACTACCTTTATTACATTTTAGGTCAAGCGGTGGGCGTAATCGTGCGCCGAACTTGCCGGGACTCGAAGCCGAGATCTTCAATCTGCGAAGTCAACAGGATAGATCATCAACTCCCAAAATTTAAACTGCACCGCAACGCAGTGATTAGTATGCCCGTTCGTAAAACCTTTAATGATCATAGTGCATCTAACATTATTCCTTTCCATTCTTCGGCAAGTGTCCTGTTGGTTATATTTCCAAACAAATTTCAAAATTTTGGCATTTCTTTACCAGAATGATCGAGATAGCCTATAACCTGAACTAATTTTTTCCATTTATTCCGTTAAATTTGTTTCGTTTTTTTTTTTTATTAATTTCTGGAATCAAATTTTATTTCTCAATTGTGATGCTAATAGCAAAAATAACTTGGGAACAATTTGCAAACTAATATTTTCGCAAGTTTACCTTTTTTAAGATTTCCCACCCTTTTTCTCCGAGTAAATTTGATTTAAAATGCCTTCTTATTAAAAATGATACCTTGGATGTGCAATTTTTGATTTCATGGATCATATTATTTCCCAAAATAAAGCTGTTTATCACTACTTTAAAATATTTCAGTTTTATATTTGTATACATACTTCCAAAAATAAGAATTTCTTTTACAGCGTAAACAAGGAAATCTTGAAGATGTTTTATTTTTTATGTATAATATAAACACAAATGCTTTTTTCGTGTTTTCTATAAATTATGGTTTTAAAATGACACTTTTATTGTGTTTAACGTAGTTACAAATGGGTTGATATTTAACGTAGACAGATTTCGGAGAAATTTGGGAATTAAATTGTTTACTAATGTATTTTAAATGATCAGATTTTGCGAAAAAATCACCACAGTCATTAATAAAATAACTGTTTCCATAATGTACAACGTTTTCCCCTTGTTGCAATAAATTAGTTTTCTGCGTATATTTCTATTAACTTAACAAGTACCTAACTGCCCAGATGGTTGTTACTAATGATCCGCGTTTGTAAGGACTAGTCCGCGCTGTACTACCACAAAAACCCACTCTTTGACTTATGTTCATCACTTATTCCCGGGTGTAATAACTCGGTTAACGGAACCTCTTTCCAATTATACTAATACTGTTCATTGCATCTGAAACAAAATATATCTAGTCATGGATAGGTCTAGGCTAGTCATTTAGCATAGTTTTTTATTCAAAAAAGGGGGAAAGTAAAGAATTTATATTCCTTCATATTTATCGTCATTTTATTTGTTTTTATTAAAATTCGAGCAAGGCTGCAGCACACAAATCATACTTGAAAACTTTCCTGGATTCACTAAAGTGCAAAGAGCTATATAGGATAGGATATCATTTTGATCCTGTGGGAGAGGAAAGCCGAGAATACAGCTTAATGATATGGCGAACCACAACCTTTCGTGCAGATAGCAGTTCCGAATCGGGGTGAAGGTTTTTGGAATATCATATTTCTCAGTTTTCCAGTACATGGGCTTGGTTGGCGGAGGAAGCCATAAGCAGCGCTTACGTGAACCACCGTGCACCTGCAAGGCGTCCAGCAGACCTCTCGCGTATAATCATCATCCCTCGCGGGATTCGAACCTGCGTTATGGCGATCAGAGATATGTAGTTCGAAGCATATTACTAACTAAGCTAACGGGGAAGATCGAGAAATCCGTGTATCCCTGAAACTAAATAAAATGACTTTGGATGAAAACTTGGTAAACTAAGTATACTAGGTAAACTAGTTTAGAATTGCCAACACTAGAGGGTGCAGTTGCGGGATACGCAAACATTTTTCATGGTTAAATTATTACGTCGAAATGGACACCACAGGCAAAGCACCATGCCCCTCACGCTATAGTGAATATAGACGAAACGGGCGCATAGATGCTTTGTATACAGCAGCATCAAATAAACCATTTCGGCCATCAGTGGTCACCACGGGTTTGGCAATTCTGGGTAGAAGTACCTAATATGCTTAGTTTACCCAGTTTGTTTTAAAAATACTTTCACCTAGTTTCAAGAATATATGATAACTTAACTAGTTTTTACTTGGTAGACTCGGTAAACTAACCTATTTTGCAACTAGGTACCTGGTTGAAAAAACTAGGTACTTAGTATGAAAAACTAGGTGTATTGTATTTTATTTTTTAAAAAAAACCTTCCAAAATAGACTATTTAAATATTTCCATCTTAAAATATATTACAAATGCCTTATATGCAGCTAAAAGGCAATTACCTATTTGACCTGGTTTTTAATCCAGGTACCAACTAGTTTTGGAAGTGGAACTAGGTTACCTAGTAATACTATACCTAGTAATACTATACCTAGTTTTGGGGTAATTTGGTTTCACTTTTCCTAAGTTAAAAAGACATAGATTGCCATCACTTCACCACGGTTCAAGCTTAGTTAGCATGCAATACGGTATTTAATGACCGTTGCAATTTTCAAACGAATATCGACAAATTTGAATGGTTTTATCACAACTGATTGTTTTCGTTAAAAAAAAATATGAATCCAATAACATTTAAGGGTATAATTTCTAATTTCACGGTCGACCAACCCTTCCTTTTTGGGCTTTTTATGGAATCTGATTTAAAAAAACTTTTGTGATTCCTATCAAAAATCCTGCAGATTGTAGCTATTTTTTTAATGTTTATTATTTTTTCCATTTTTTGTACTATGACGTTGTTTTCACCACCCTAAACAAAGTTCGTTATACCTTTTGTCGCGAAATACATTTCGTCCAGATTTTCTGGATCAAAAACAATTCCATCGAAAAAGATTTTTTACAAAATTTGCAATATTTATCGCACAACGAGTCTAATGATAAGCTAAAAATCTTAATATTAAAAATGTTTCATATAAATATATGTTTATTTATGCTTTTATCTACTTAATCTACCATTAAATATTATTAACAGATATCTATATGCAAATGGATGGATGTTTTTAAGTCAACATCCAGAGTGATTGTTTTTCTTACTCGTCATCAACTGAATATGGTTTTAGATTATAATCTAATAAAAAGCTTCAATAGAATAAATTTTAATTAAAACAAATCGAACGAATGCACGTGAAAAAGTCAGAAAAAAGTATCTGGTGGTTAGGATTAATTTCTCTCGTCTTTTTGCGACAGGATGTTCCTAAATTCTCTTCTGCAAAAGTAGCAACTTCTCTTTACCATTTCTCTTTTGCTGTCAAATTGTTTGTTAATACATACGTACTATGGCGACAGTAGCGGATCCGGAAATTTTTGGGGGAAGGGATTTCAGTCGTCAAATTTAGTACGTCATAATGCACACCACACGCGACAATTTTTCGAACAAAATATAAACTCTTACTACCGAATAAAAAAAATAACAAAAGAAACCGCGAAATTAATATTATTTGTAATATTACAGAGTTCGGCGAAGTGAAAAATTCGAGTTTGGTCGATTTTTAAGCGCCAAATAAAGTTAAAAAAAAGTGGCAACATAAACTTTTTTAAATTCCACAGTAAAATGAATTTTCGGTATAATTTTGCATTTCGTAAAATTTTAGTACATTTTCGGGCTTTCTAGGGCCGGTGTGTGTGTGTGTGGGGGGGGGGGAGTTTTATTCAATTTAGGGTCGATTTTTTATTCGATTTAGTTATTTATTTGTTCATAAATGCGCATTAAAATTGAAATTTTATTATTATGATATTTTTAAGTTTAATATTAGACGCATTTTTATAAATTCTGTCTGGCTCTAAGATTGTGGTACTTTATTGTATTTCAGAAATTCCTAGTCGAAGCGTACTACTGTAACAGGTAGCCGACAAACTCCCGAAATTTAGTCAGAAATTCAATTTTGTCTGCCGTGAGCCACATCTGGACCGCCTCTCGGCGGTGCGATGCACGAACGACTCATGCTTGGCAAAATAAAGCTATGAAAATAAAAGCAAAATACTTGACAAAATAATCTTGGTCAAACTTTTTTCCACTAGATTCGGCCATTCATTTCATTGTTGTACAGTGAGTCATATCCCTTGCCATAAAATAGCCGGATCATGTTCCAGTCCAGATAAGAATCAAAGTTTATTTTTACCAAGGGTCAGACATTGTTACGAAGAGGTTTATTAAAATATTATTAATAAATGGCGAGATTCAGGATAATCCAATTTTAGATTTTTTTTTTTGAAACATGATACTGTTTAGATTCATATCAGCAAAAATATTTCCGATTTTGGCACCGTGATTCAGGGCTAAGAAGTAGACTTTTTGCAGATATTGCGCTAATTTCTGAAACATTTATAATTTTTTTTTGAAAACTTCTGTGATACACAGGCGTGTTGTGTAATATTCATTAGGGCTGGGCATTTCAATTCGTTAATTCGAAGCTTGAAATATTCGGATATATTCCCGGTTTTAAAAATGGAGGCAAATTGTATGGGCAAAAAAGGGCATTTGGTGTTTAAATAGAATTACCGATTTGATCGGATTCGAAAAAAATATTTGAGTCAGATTTGAACATTTCAGTTCAATCTGCCGTAGTGGTCATCAAATACGGGATATAAACGGTATATTATTTCATATTACAATGGTATCATAACATAACCGGAATAATCAATTTCACGCTTCCAGACTTGTAGAATTCGTACTAAATAAATACCAAGTTGAAACTCTATTTCGAGTTGTTTTCAATCGCGATCGCGAAGTTTTTCTGTGATATGGTAAGTACTGTCACAACCTCATGCCTTTTGAAATGTATTTTAGTGTTATTATTCTTTTTTTTTAAAATTTGTGTTACTTTGAATTATTCTTCTGTGGTTCAAATAATTTTTTACTTCTATTCGATTCTCAAATGCCTACACAAAAATCTGAAATCATTTCAAATTGGCAAATTTACAAAAAAAATTCTGCACGCAGGTCAAAGATTCCGTGTTCGAGTTCCGTCTCGTTAATTCATGTCCACCACTCAACCCAGGTTGTAATTCCTCAGACTCGGACGAATTATAAAGTTTATATCTTTTTAACTAACCATGTTTGCAAATAAGTGACCTTTGGTGCAAGACCTTGCTCGGGTCACCCCTCTACAAAAAAAATGACTTGTTAGTATATTTTATTTTTATTTAGTGTGTTTCACAAACTTTGTCAGAACGATAGAATGTGATAATCTGTGATATACTTTTTCCATTCAATGTTGCGTGACAAGATTGAAGTTTTTTTGTATTAATTTTCGAGGAAATTAAGACTTGTTGAAAGTTTACTAAAATTTGGTGAAAAATGAACCAAATATGCCGAATTGCGTGTGAAAATTGCATCGTCGATCGCTAAATGCCACATTGCATGCTAACGAGTCTGGATCCGCGATATGTCCCAATGAGAAACATCAAGTCAAAGCCTTTTTTAAATGTGGGCCATTGATAGATCGCGCATCCTGAGGCGCGGTGGATGTGTAGGACATACTTGACAAACAAAACTTCGTTGAATATTAATTAACGTCATTTTTGAAACTTTTTTTACAAATTTTTCATATATAGTGTTTTATATTACCACCGATTGTAAAACCTTGGAAAGCAAAAATTTGTCAACTCCGTGCAGTTTTCTGTAATATATACCACCACATATCCTTGCAAAACTCTTTCCTATAAAAACCACGCGTTTGCGACAATAAAAGAGTGTGTTCCAATCATAACTTTGACCATAATTCGATTTTGATTTTCCACAAACAAATACAACAAAATTGGTTTCGAAGGAATGCTAACTTTTGTATATTTATGTTGCTGATTTCCCTAGTATGATAAAGCAATTTATGCTCTGAGAATGACCCGCGAATGACGCGATTTTGTGGAAATATGACTGGAAGTACCACTAATTGTTATGTGGGAAATAAAAGGCGTTTTTGGTAAAAGGTTTAATGCGTTTCGTTAGAATGAAGTTTTCACCCTTGTCTCTTTACACCTGTCACACGCGCGTCGTGGCCCCGAGGTGTCAAAGAGGCTATGAACCTAATTGAAGGCATTTTGCGGATAAAAAGTTCCAAATTATCACTTTGCACGTTTGCAAGTGATGAGGTTCATATTCAAATTGACAACATTTCATTACAAAGATTTTTAGAATTGATATTTCATCAATATTGAAACCTTGCGTTACCATGGTATACCACACCATTACTGGTTGCAGAACACCAAAGATATATAATATTTGCTTCAAATTCAACAGTTGTTTGAAGAAGCATAAGTTAATTTAAAGAGAATTCTAGAAAAGACCAAATAAAATTTGTTTTTGATTTTGCTGAAACTGTGGATGTGTAGTGTGTCATTTTCGATTTTCTTTGTCGGTGTTTCTGTGACTAATGTGAAACGAAGCAACACAATACCATAAGTTGCATAGTCAATTCTAGTTAATGCGGCAATTCTATTCAAGTACCATACAATTTTGATATCATTTTACATGAAATTAGAAAAATTTTCCAAACCTCTATAACAAATAGCATTGTTTCGCAAATTGCAATATCGAAAATTATTCGTCAATTCAACTTAAATGCAATAATTTGGGCAGTTATACTATTTTCTTGTCTATCATTTTACTATACATTTGACGTAAAAGAGTTGTTTTGTAACACAGTGCAAAGGTCGCACAATCTGAATTATGTTCTCGATGCATTACATAATCTACATTGTTAAAAAATGGGTTAGAATCGCCGCTTTGGGTAGTAATTATGCTCGGTGATAATGCTTGACATTTCCGACCAATTACGGGCCGTTTATGAAGCAAGCCGCTCGTCGCTTGACATGGAACGTAACAGCCAGGCCGTTTTTAAAATTTGAAAATTTATATTTAGTGTGAAGGGACAGTTATTTACAGAACTTTTGTCACACGTTTAACTGAATTTTTTCTAAGTATGCCGAACATACATCTATTGAATTATTATCGGTTATTGCAATTTGTATACACTGTTAGATTAGAAGTTATAACTAACGATTATAATGTATTTTGTTATAACCAAATAGTTTTTGAATCACCTTGCGTTAAATAAGGCATTGCGAAGCAAATGAAATCAGTCTCACAATGAAAAGTTACAAAATAAAAAGAACTTTAGTAAAAGATAATATAATGTAGTTTTGCTATGATCTCTATCCTTACGGGTGCCTATCTCTATCTCTATCCTATGGGTGCGGGCTTTAGAATACCCCTAACGTATTTCCAACACGTCCTAAGGAAACAAAAAAACTGGTGAATGGTTTTACGATTGCCGGGACAGATACCAATCACTGCACTTGACAAGAATAGGGAATCGCAGTTACAAGTACAATATTTCCTTGTAGATCGTTATCCTTAAGTGACCGTTAGATAGTTCTTTTTAGACGTTATTTCCAAACCACCTTAGCGCAAAATTTCAATGAAAAAAAATTTTTGGCTAATTTTTGATGCATAGAGAGCAGTTACTGGTTAAACTTTTTATGTACGCCGTTTCGTGTCTTCTTTCATAAACTGCATTAAGGGAGTAAATTCAAAATAAGATGAAAGACCCCTCACTACAGGAAATGAACCGATATGCACGATTCAACTCTTTAAAGTGTGGGATCAGATAAGTTTAACTTCAAAACGTAAATGGTACTTATTCATGTGACCATGTGTGCCAAAATTGCTTTTTTACAATGAATTTTATAACCTCAATAAGGAAAATAAATAATCACCTTTTTTCCACTTTCAGCATTTTAACCATATCTTTTACTTGCGTGTTATTTTATTCAAATCTTGCGTTATTATAACCGAAATTTACCCGCATTTATAAACAAATGTATACAATACTTCGAAATCAATTTTACGAAATTTACTTTCTTTCAATTAAAATGATATTAAAGTTAAAATTTTGGTTTGGAAGTAACGTGCATTTTCTTAACATGAACGTCATTGAAACTTTGATTTTTGAGCATGGGTCAAGAATGGACCGCACCCGGATGGCGTGGTCATATGTGACCCATGCTCAAAAACCCAATACTTTAATATTATATGACACGCGCAATCTCCCACGTACCTCGTCCTTTCGTGCAAAGATATATTTTCATAGGACGTTGCGTGGACAGTTGCAGCACGGTTTCTGGGATGACAGCAGCAATCATGCAGTTTTGCATTTCTCGTGACTTCTCATGATCTAATATTTATCTACTCATAGTCCGAAGAAAAGAAGGTTGGAAAGATAAAAATCAGCATAATTTCTTTTTCTGTCGATGCCGTAAGATTTTTCAACACACGAACACTAGTGGCGCCACAGAGACGATATTTATGTGTAATTCACCATAGCGTGAAAGTCGCGACCGCTGGACTGTCGGTCTTCCTTTTGCCCTGTTTGATAGCCCTGTGTATGTGTCTGCTTTAGGATTACTCTGACGTATTCCTTATGTGCCAAGAACCTTTCAAAGCGAAACAAAGAAATGGTAGATGGTGTTATCATCGCCCAGGACAGCATCAAACACACTACTCTTTCTTATAGGGGGTCATTTCTATTTGGGATGTTTTCCGTTTTAGTGGCAGTTGCTGGTACTATACATTTTGTTTTAATTCTTAGCTAAATCCCACGTGACCGCAAGGTATTTATTTTTAGGCACTGCATGCTTCCACCTTTACTTAAAGTGGACCTGCGACTTCCTCCAATGATCGAAACTCTCTTTTGCGAATTGTGAATCCATTCTCATTCCAGTAACTGTGTCATTGCATCGCATAAATAGTCAACTTGATTTACTCATGATTCAAAAGTATGGCAGTATTTAAACGTATTGTAACTTTGGACTGTTGGGCGGGATGAACATAAACGGATAATAACAGCGAAAAATGATATAAATAGTTTTAATCTGGATCTTGTCTAGAGGCAGAAAATTGATCTGAACGTTTTTTTGGAATTTAATTCCGAAAAGAAGTGAATTTAACATCAAAACATCCAGATTTTTGATATATAACTGAGTGTACTTCGTGATTATTGTTTAGAATTTTTTGAAAATAAAGTATTATAATGCAATTGGATTCGCTTGTTTTGAATCTCATCCCCCACTTATTGCACCGTGAATTATTATCGAATTTCATCTAACGAATTTCAACCACCGCTATCCACAATTTTTATTTCTTATTGTAATTTTTTCATGTTTTTGTTTTGAGTCAAATAAATTTTTTATCATTCTTCTTATTTATATAAATCCACGCATTCAAGTTTGCCTGGTCAATGGTCTTACATACACATTTGGACATTATTAGATACTTGGCGGATGATTGACAATTAAATACAAAAAATACACCAAAAAATATGACAAATATAAAATACAATCCATATAGCTCATTTTATAATCAATAAAAAAAATCCTTGCTTTTTTATATTAATGGTCAAATATTTCAGCTTGGCTGCCAATCCTAACTTTTGTTTTGGACAGATTAAGAAAAATAAGCACGCTTTAGCGTTGCTGCAAGAAAAAAACAGCACTGGCAGCAAATAAAACAGGTAATATAGCAACCTTCTAGAGACTAATAATAAATAAATAATTGTCCAGTTACTTTTATTAACGAACAGCCTAATTATGCGATTAATATAAAAACCAAAATACCACCAAAAACAAACATTATTAGAAGAGCGTCGTCATATTAACGTAATAAAGCAATATTCGTTAAATGTCAAGTTTTTTAAAAGATTGATATCCGTGTTTTTAGATGAAATTTATAGGTTAATTATACATGGGGGTGGTAGGGAAGTTCCAACACATTTCTAACGAAATGTCGAATCTGATATTATATGAAACTAATAAATAAATATACGATACATATCATTGTGTTTTGTCAAGCATGAGCCACTGATGGAGCGCGCCTCCAGCGCGATCCATCAATGGCCCATGCTCAACTAATGGTACCACGCAATATACTATGTTTTATTTGATCTTAATAAAATTCATTCTTGTTATCAAGCACCAGCCTAAGCCTAGTACTGTCTGTGTGGTCCTTAAGTATCCTTGTATACTACAAAAAAAATATTGTATGAGCATTCCAATATGGATATAAGTTTTTCTTGAATTGAAATTGGCGTGTTATAATATTCACGTTATCCACTTGCCACCTAGTCCGTGAGCAATGTCATTTGTAAATTGAAATTGATAAATCTGACGTCCAAGGTCGAAAATAATGACTTAATTTTCCATAACTCAATCCAGATGTGCCCTGTGCTTGCTGGGTGATAATTCGCGTGTGCAAATTTTTGAAGAATGCCAATCAAATGTGTTGAAAGAACGGACAGATCAGTAGTTCGCAACTGGGGGTACGCGAACCTCCAGTGCTCCACAGACATATTGGGGGGGGGGGGGGGCAAAAGATCAAAACAATAACGTAAATCTAGAAAATAGGCTCCAG
Source organism: Styela plicata (assembly GCA_963675895.2). Lineage (NCBI taxonomy): Eukaryota > Metazoa > Chordata > Ascidiacea > Stolidobranchia > Styelidae > Styela > Styela plicata. The sequence continues at coordinate 14,357,916 of OZ023151.1, read as the reverse complement.
GATAATACAAGATCTGGCTCATAGGAACGAATATGTTTATTTACTTCAAAATGATATTCAAGTTGTCATTTAATCAAGTTCAATGGGCGTCGTTTCACACTGTTTGTTGTTGAAGATTATCTATACGGGGAGACATTTCTGACAGAGCACATCGTTTATCACCCTCCAATTCAAGGCGGTTGCTGTGTGCAGTTTTGATGAGAAACCGGACTCGCACAAATATGTCGAAACAAAAGGCAATTGCTAGCGGAAGGATATATATACGGGCCTATCATATGAATGAATTATTAAAGAGGCCCACAGCTTTCAGCTGAATCGTCAAAAAGGTCCATATCACTGAAAAGGTTGGAAACCACCAGGATAGATGGTTTTTCTGTAACTATTCAGTAACTATACAGTTGACTTTTTTTTAGTTTTCGAATTATTTGCTATAGCCTGCCGCGAACCGAACCTGCCGCTTTTGGGCTTATACCCAACAATCGTTAGTCACGTACCTTTGTAGTGACTGTGTATCTGACTGTGTATCGGGCAACTATTCATTTGGGTGGATCACTCGGAACAAAGGCCCTTTTACCAGCGGCCACTTACCGACAAACGGGCTAGGTGTTGTGAAAAAGATAAGAAGAAAAATATCACATCCTGGGTTGCGTAGTCGGTACAGATTAACAAACCCGGAAACGAACTCGGGACCTCTTATCTGCAATGCCAAAGAGATTACCAGCAGACCATCTCGCCATATCAGCATCAACATAAATCCACCATCTATGATTCAACGTCTAGATTCTAATTATCAGCGGCGGTAAATTATCTCCGACTTACAGACAAAAAGGGGAAACAATTGACAGTTTTTTTTCATAGAAATGAGTAATTTACAGACAATTGATAAATACGAAATTTTGCAAAAGCGACACCGTCTTCATACTGGAATCATTTAATAAACAAGCAGACTGTAAATAGCAAACCAAATAAAAAATAAATAAAAAAACATATATTTTTTTGAGTTTTCACATTATTTTTTATGGCCTGTCCGTGAGCTACAATTATGGGGAATAGACATTGCAAACCGTACCTTTGGTAATGACTATAACAATATTAAACTGGGTTGAAACAACAAACTTTTTTATTCCTTACAAAAATAATACTGTATTTTACCATAGTTTGAGGAGAAATATCCATTATCTGCAATTTTCAAAAATAAAAATAGAACTAGAACAGTATAATTTTGGGATAGGCCATCGTAATTTAGCACCTTCGAGGTGTTGCAATAGACCAATTTAATGATTGCGGAACACATTATATAGGTATAAGCTATCTTTCGGATTCCGTTGTCTAAGTGAAACAAGTTAACTTAATAATAGTGCACGTACGTTATTTGTTAAAGGGATTTGGTAATATCATCTTAATGAACGGATATTTAAGATATGAATATTATTATAAAACGCCTCGGCAAATTTGAGTTGGTGTCGATTAGGGTTGGCAATTTTAGGTAAAAGTATCGAGTTTACCTAGTGTATCTAGTGTACCTAGTTCACCGAGTTTATTTCAAAGATACTTTTACTTAGTTTCACGGAATCGCTGATTCACTTAGTTTTACCGCGCTTTCGATTTGAAGTTTTACCCAGCCAACTTTTTAAGTGAAGTAGTTAAATTTACCTTTTTTTTAACTAGGTACTATAATAAATCAACGAGGCACCTGGTTCAAAAAAGTAGGTACTTAGTATGAAAAACTAAGTAAAACATCTATAGTCAATGGGAAAATGTTTTTAAAATAAACGATTTGGTGATTTCAATCAATTAATCAATTAATCAAAACAATATCGCTTTCTTTAAAGTCTGTTCATGTTATTATAAATTTCCACATAGGAGTCGAATTGCAATAGCATATAAAATGGGATATTTGTTATTTATATGATTCGATCCGAGAAAAATACCAGAATGAGATTCGAATTCTAAATGGTTCGTTTTTACTCAGTCATAATTATAAGTAAGTAGTGTATCGGGAAGTGCCAGCCCAAAGACAATAAGATATTGATCCACGGCCACGATCTCACTTTGTTTTTTACAAAGAAGTTTCCCACAGTTCGCAGAAGACACCTTTGTTCGTCTTCGCGGTCGCTTATCAGCGCACAACAATCACTAAAAATGTGTTCATCCCATTAAAAATTCGATCAGAAGGACGATAAGGGGTTTTTACTATAAATATCTCAATTTTATATCGCCGCCGCAAATTGTTTGCAGGAGAAAAAGTTCTTTTAAGAAAAAAAGACTTCGGGGACTAAACACAGGCTGTTTAAGCCCTCTTTTATATCAATGATTATAATAATAAAAGGGTTATTTATATGAAAAAATGAGACCAAACAATTTCATTATTAAGATCATGATTATTGTCCAATTTGAGTATTTATATTTATCACATTGTTATGGAATGGCGAGTGTGATTATCATACGACCATTCGGGTTAGCGATTCTTCCTTTCGTCCGGTTTGATTGATGAATCCGAAGCCCCGGTGTAGAACATGTAGTGGATTAGGACGAATCGGAAAGCGAACTAAGCGAACGCTGTATAAATTTTTCATTTTTTTACCACAGTTTGAACATAAATACATGGAAAATATTTTGAAATCAATCGCATTTTGTTTTGATACCATATATGGTAGGTTTTTTTCGTTACCACGAATCACAAATAAACTATACTTCTCAGACTCGTTTTATCTATGATTTATGCTCAATAATTTATGGACACATTAAACATAAAAGCTGTATGGGAAAAAAATTTATCAAGCATGGGCTATTGATGGAATGCGCTGATTAAGCGCGGGCCATCAGTGGTACATGCTTGATAAAATAAACAGTTTGATTGGAATGAAGTATTTTGATGGTTTTTATAGTTGTGCAATCACCCCATTCTCCACACTTCATTTTTTTTTTAAAAAAAGGAAAACTAATTTTTTTATGAAGACCGCTGCGATTTACCGTAATCCCAAGTAAAAATATACAACATTCACTTAAAATTTGCCATTAATTGTTTTGAAAAACTTTTAAACTTAGAAAAAAAAATTAAAAAAAAATTCAAGTAGATATTTGCATAAAAATTTTAGAAAATTAATAGAATATCTATAAATAGCTTAAATTTCGATCTTATGCAATAATTGGAAATTGAAAAAATAAATGATGTTTCAGAAGTAGGATTTTTTTTCTTTTTTTTTCAATTTTTCGGTTATTGGGTATCAAAACTATTATCCATTCATACATATAAAAAATATTAAGTAAGAATAAAAAATCTTTTAAGAATACTGTCGTTGAGAAAATCAAAATATAAAATAAAAAAAAAGAAAAAATAGAAAAAGAAAATCAATCACAGTAACATATCTTATGGCAAGAATTTAGTTTTTTTTTAATTTGTCGTTAAAAAGATATACCGAAAACCAATGCTTTTTACGCTTATTTTAGCCTTATTTGTGATTTATTTGAATTCTTGAAAAAGTCAAATCGGTCTTATTTAACGATTTAAATGCAAAGTGAACCAATTAAAAAAACGAAAATACTATATAAAGAATATATAAATAATGTGGTGAATAGGGACTTCGTGTTTTCAAACAAACTAAATTCTTGAAAAAGTTTAAAAAAATAAAAAATATATTTTATACTTTTGTAATATAACAAAATCCACTTCATCTTGACCATAGACTAAATATAATGCTGTATGCTTTTTCCTTAATATAATATCTTATTATAATTTATTAACATTGCGCAAGTGTCAAATTGTATACAAATCTATATGTGTTTATAATAAATTTTATTTCGTCATTTTTCGTTTAGACGCCATTTTACTAATCCTCAAAAATTGGTTAAATTGTTTACACGGCCCTTGACCAATTTATGCCGTTTTAAACCACACCCTTTCCAGACATTACATATTGTTATTATTATAAAAAAAATATTTTGCCGTACATGGGCCATTGATAGATCGCGCCTGACCGGCGCGATTCTATCAATGACCCTTGTACGACAAAACAAAACGCAAAATTTTTGAAATTGTTTTGGCTTTGTAAAAATAATTGCCGGAACGAAACACAACAAATTTGCAATTCGTGATGCTCATTATACGGTCATTATCGTGCTTTTGCTGCAACGTCAAAAGCAAAGTTTCCGCAAATAATGTTACACAAAAAAAAATGAAAGCGGTTTTTGATAGAATGTGTAAATAAATATAAACAATCGGTTTATGTTTTCTTTATAATTACAAGATTGCATTCGATAATTTTAAGATTGAAATAGTATGTTTATCTGAAAAGGGCAATTTGATCAATGGAGAATAGTTGGGCGGACAGGAAAAAACATTGTATCACATATACGTAAAATGCAGAATCTATGAACTTTGATGTATTTGCATTTATTCTTTATCGTGTAGTTCCGTAGGTACGGCCTTTAGAATAATCCGAACGTAGTTCCTGCGTTCCGTAACAGGCGACCAAAAGGAAAACAAAGAAGAAAAAGACGGTTTTTATCGCTGACCAGAGCATATACTGCTCATTTTTATTTCACCATGGTGGTTTTACGTCATTTTACCGTGACTGTGCAGTTCTGTATACAATGTTTGACGACTAGAATGCAGTGGCTGCTTTCGACCTTTCGCCCTTACTTAGAGCAAAAAAAATTTGGGAGTTGACTTCTTTTTATTGTCTGGAATTTCTTTTGAATTGGAAAGATTGAATTTAACTTCGTGATTTCTTATAAAAAAGAAATTTTTTGAATTATGTCATTGGGCGACTTAAGAAAAACCAAAAAACTTACCATTGCAATGAACATTCAAAAATGGCATAGAAAACCTAAATATGAAAACAAAAAAAAGTTTGAAAAATATAATTGCATAAGTTTTGCATATTAAATCACCTTCAAAATATTAAAATCTGATCAAATCGAAAATTGCTAGTGAGCGATAATACTAACGATATTATTTTAATAAAAAAAAAATTGAAAAGTTTCAATCCATCCAAAAAAATTGTAGTTGAAAGTTCCAAAATATTTTCATTACCTTTTACCTACATTTTGCGTGGGATTTTTTATCTTTCAAATTAAAATAAAAGTTGATCAAAACGTACCAAATGACCAAACCCTAAAGTTCTTCTGATAATTCTATATAACCAATTTCTATAACAATGCTACTATTTTCATTTCGTTGAAACGAGTCATTAGCAACAAAAAATTGAGGGGGGGTTAGGGAGACAACCAATTGGAAATTTTGTTGTCAAAATATCTTTTGTTAAGTATGTGCCACTGATGGATCGCGTCGATGAGACGCGAAAATTGTCACAGCGGCCGCAATTTTTGAGGAAAAAGACAAAATTTTTAACGGTGACACGCTGACCACAGATGTGCATTTCTTTTATGTGAGTGTCATAACTTTTATTATTAAATTAATATAAATACTCTATAATGATACAGGATTCATATGAAATATATTATCAAATAATATTCTGTATTGAGCTGCAATTTTAATCTAATATTAATATTGGACTTCTGGTGCAATTATAGATGTGAAAAATACATCAAATACACAAACGCCAGTGTAAAATCAGCAAGAAAGTGGTAAATGTTTTTATCATCGCCCGGGACAGATACCACTAACTGCACTATATCATAGCGGTTCAGTTCATTTGGGATGTTTTCCGCTTAGAGCGGAGTTACTGGTAATAGATCTCACAGTAATTCTTTGCGCTTCCAGCATTGTTCAGAGTGAATTTCAATAAAAAAATGAAAAATTTCTTTAAACGACACCTTTATCAGCGTTGTTTATTTTTATTCTGTAAAGCTTGGGTCGAAGTTTTACAGTGACTCGTTAGAAAAAAAAACGATTCTTTTTCATTCGAGACAGTTCATGAACAGCTGCAAACATGATTGTGTTCCACATAGCTATAGATGAACTATTTTTTTAAATCTCTGTAAAAATAAAAAACAAATCGCTCCATTGCATCAACGAGAGCAAGAAGTTCCACTTCAAGACGGCTCTTAAAAAGAACCATAACCATGTAGCCATAATTATCTCCTTTCACCCTTTTTTGGTTGTAGATTTTACATCAATATCAGAATTGCTGAAACTACAGCAATATGTTATTTTCTTTCCGTAAACAAAATAAATCCTGTTTTGCAAAACCGGCGAACTATACAGACGTAGTTTGAGTGTGAATTGAGCGCAATAACGATTTGAGATTTGCACCTTTTCTTAAAAAAAAACCCTACGAGCAAGTCATGTATATATATTCAAAACTAGGTTTTTTGGGAAAACAAAATGAAATTAATGAATACATGTTAGTTTTATTGTGAAATTTCATTGAAAAATGTTTTACGAAAAGAGGGAAAAAAGGCATTCTTTGTGACGTTTTTCGCGACAACCTCCGGGCACTTTGATTCCAATCAAAAGAAAAATAAATAAATTCAAATGGTTGCGTTCTTTACTTCGCAGCTAAGAATAATCACTCTCAATCAGATATGTGATAGGTATAAAATTAAGCACTCAAAGCTCAAGTTATCTTCGGTCGGTGTTTGATCAACATAATCCAAACATTTTTAAGCAATCAAAAAATTGTCTTTAAAAAATGTTAGGTTTAAGTATGAGTCACTGATGGACCGTGCCGACAAGGCGCGGTCCATCTGTGGCTCATGCTTAGTAGAATAAAATTTTTGTATTTTTTTAAAACCCCAATCTTAGAAAATGTTTTATCAAAATTCGTAGAATCCAGTTTACCGATGTGACGTTTCTGCCCCTCCCGATTACATTTCCGCAAATTAGACGCGAAAACGACATTATTTTTAGATAAAAGAGCACCATTTATTATTACTTTATTACGACTTTTTAAGAAATTGTATTTTGTGTTTTTTTCTGTTTTATTGGCCATAAATGTTTGTTTTTCGGGATGATTTGCAAAATTTTTAATAAGAAGAAAATTCGGGGAAACGTTTTTTATTAATTCCATGGATCATTTCATCAAATGAAGATGTAAAAAACTCTGAATTTTGTCCAAATCTTATTATACATCTTTTTCTGATTATGCCTCGAGAATCAACAATTTGAAATTCTACATCCATTAGAGAAACTAAAATCGAAAACTCAATTTTTGATTGCTAATCGCTATGTTCTCAGTTACCACTAGGGCTGGGCAAAACCGAATCATGTGGAATTCGATTCTGATTCGAATAATTTTTTTCGAATCGGATCGAATCGTTTTTTTCATAAAAAAAATATTACTATTGTGGTCTCCATTATGAGGATTAGGAATATATACAGTTGCTAATTACAAATAATAGCATAAACTGACTTAAAAGTTTGACCAAATTTGACTGAAATCGATTGAATTTTGTTGTTAAAATTGGAAAAATGCACTTCATTTAGCACGCCTTTGTTCCTATGACCAATGAACAATTGATTCGAATAATCTGTACTTCGAATCCATTCCAATCGCCGAATCGAATTACCCAGCCCTAGTTACCACTAAGTAATTTTCACTGCAGCTTTTGCATTTTACCATCTACGGCAATTTACGGAATTCTATCCGAGCCATTTTTGCTCTGATTGCGAAATCTGTGTTTTGAGATAGGTCCAAACTGAAGGAACCTAAAATACGGTAGATGCTTGTCCGCGTCATATGCTCTTTTTAAAAAGTTCTGCTGGTCCTATATTTCATAGATTCCTGAGTGTAACTTTGATGTAGAATTATTAAGATTGAAAAATAACTATTTTAAAATATCTTCTATCTCTAAATAAACCAAAAATAATAAAAAAAACTAAAAAAATTAGATTTGAAAAGTTGAACGAGTTTTTTCTATATGGACGGATGAATTCATTCATGGTGTGTTCTTCATCATATTTCTTTTCAATGAACTTAAATAGTTTTAAAACAAACGAAAAACGGTTTATTTATTTATTTATTTTTTTGAAGCAGTCACTAATCACCATATGCAAGAAAGACCACTTCAGAGTCAAAGGACGGACAGGGTTATTCTGGACGGCGCGATCCATAAGTGTCTCTTGCTTGACAAAATGTGCCTACTCTGCAGTGACGCTTTCCATTATGGATCATACTAATAATAAGCGTTGAAAAAGTGTTCTTAAGGAAATCTCTAACGGGAAATTAGTAGGTTAAGACCCTAGTGTTTTTTCATTATTTTTGTATAGATAAAGTAATTTGTCGCTTACTAAACTCACAAAATTGAAAATTACCTCCAGCCTAATTTTTCACGCTTCGTCAACACAAAATTTTCAATCTTCCCATTAAACGGGCATTAATAACTGTTGGCGTCAACAAAAGGTTTTGTTTATTAAACAAATGTATAATAAAACATAACTATATGCAATCATCACAGTGTATTTAAACAATTTTAATTATTTACATTAAAAGATTTATATCTGGAAAGTAACCAACTTCACAAACATTTTAAAATGCTTCAAGGCGAGGTTTGTTATTGCTTATTTTTGTTTCAAAAAAGTGCGATGTTGCCACCTGTGATGTTTGGGAGAAATGATCAATCTCGATCTGATTCGGATCTTTTCCGTTTTCTACTTTTTTTCTTTGCAGATATCTTGTTTAAAGAATTTTTTCTCCTCTTTTTCTTCAAATCACACATCCACATACTCTAACAAAGAATCTAGCACAGCAGCCTATGGTTTGAGTCGCTGAAAAAACGTAAAGCTGAAAAACGTAAATACGCCTGGTTCATGGTTTCATTGTCGCCCAGAGCAGATACCACTCACTGCACTTCACCATGGCGGCTGAGCCTCGTTTGGGACGTTTTTCGTTCAGAATGCATTTGCTGGTACTACATCTTGTAGTAGCTATTTGCTATTAAGTGGCTGTTAGTCGTTTCCTTCTAGGCACTGCTTCTGGCCTAGGCTCCGAGTGTATTTCAATGAAAAAAGGTCCACTCATATTAATACCCTGGGTCCAGTGATACCCACGTGAGAATCACGTGGTTGACGCACCCATAAACACTACAAAAAGTTTTATCCGCAAGTTTTTCAAGTAACTCATGCTCAGTTAAGTTGCTTTAAGTAAAAAATTTCTAAATTAGTTAATAGTTGCACCAACACAGCTGATCGTCAACAAACTATTTTGTAAATTGCGTCATCACCGCTTATATATTTGGCTAGTCTATCCACTTTAAAAGCATGGTCTAATAAGGCTGCCATGTTACAAATAAAGGACATTTTTAAACGTTGGTTAGTCGTAAAACCATTAACCGTTGGGTTAAATGTCCCACTTAAATGGCTGCGCTATTCAACTCACCAAATATTCCTCTTTTCCATCCCCCACTTACCCAGTTGGTGCGTTCTCTCTCTACCTTTGTGATTTATTTATTTACTTATTTCTCTTTATCTCTCTTTCTCTCTTTATTTTGATTTCGCCTTTTCCAACTGCCATTCTCTTCATCCTTCATTTTTTATTTCAGAAGCCCCGCCTTGCGAATCACGATTTCAGGCGTCCAATCAGAAAAATTTTATCCGTAAGTTCTTCTTCGAAATGTTTTCAAACATTTCCCATAATTTGGTTTTGTCCCAGTCAGCTTTCCCATTCTGCTAATTGCCACATCGAGGACATTTTACGTAATATTCGTCACGTTTAGATCTAATGGTAGATATATCTATTACAACAATGTGTGTATAAAACACATTTCTGTGAATTTGAGTGGGTCACATTTTACAACCCAGTTCATAGCTGAGAACGATTTGAACAGAAGTTGGGGGTTCCGCGCTATTTATGGGACACTCTTGACGGACTTCTATATATCCTGATAAATATGAGATGTCCGTCAATAACGTTTATGTATTTATGCCGAGCACGGTCCATCAATACTCAACAATAGTGAAATCGCTGTCACGAAATGGCGGTTTTACCGCATTTTTAGAGGACTGGGCATTTTGATATCTAATCGTTCACAGGAACAAAACTGAAGTAGAAATTTGATATTTAACGACAAAATGCAATCGACTTTGGTTAAACTTGAAACTAAACAAATTGACACTTTTTGCTTTCAAACATAGAATGCAAATTGAAAATATATTTCGCTCTGGTCTGTTTATGCTAATATTGGGTATTCGCAACTATTAGTAATTGATATGAAAACAATGTTTGGATCAGACTCTAAGAATTGTCCGAATAAGATTCGAATTCTAAATGATTCGGTTTTACCCAGCCCTGACGTCTTATAAGATATGGTACCAGCAACAGCACAGCAGAGAACATTCTTAACGGAACTTAAATTTTATGGTAAAGTGCAGTGACTGCTCTGGTCAATTGTAAAATCATCTGCTACTTTTTGTTTCCTTTTTGTCGCCCCTTACGACACGCAGAAAATGCGTTAAGATTATTTTAAATCCCGCACCTACAGGGCAAGTTTCTATGTTGTGTATAGTTTTGACGACATTAGTTTCAAGTACAATGTATCAAGGATGTTGTTTATGATTGATACAACATAACATAAGATCGGATCACGATTTACCAAATTTACAAGATGACAAGATGTTGGAAGCACGAATTCAATTAATCAAAATGAAATTTGTTTTTAGAAGATAATGGAGATCAAAACTGCGTTTCGGTAAATCAAAATGTATGTGGATTAAAGGGGAGATATGTTGGATAAAGAGATACTTGTCAGATCGTTTTGGAAACGACAAATAATCTCAAATTTCAAGCACTATTTGGGTTTCCTTTTATTTGTCCTTTTGAATGTACCTGGTAAAAGTTCATTCTCACAGAATATGTGAGTAAATGTTTTGAATTTACTATTCCTGTTCTAAGACATGACTTAGTTTAAGATCATGCAGCAAACCATTTTGCAGAAATTATAAAATGGGGTCAAGGCTAATAAGAGCCACTGGTAATGGAATCAGGAGGGACGGATTGACGGTCTTCGGCGCGCAACCATACTATACCAAGTAATAAGTTTGAAACACAAAACAGTGTATTTCCTTAAGAAAATAAGCGAAATTTTATTTCACGCCTTCATCGTAAAAATTGGGATAATGATTACCAGCTTTTATTTTATATCCACCCAAGACCGACAGACCGATATTTTTTATACTGGTATGACTGTTAGGTTAGGTATATTGCGCATGAGCATTGGTCTGAAATGGGGTGAATTGAAAAAGAAAGTTGTAAAATATGATGAGCTACGGTTAGCAGATTCGAAATATTTTCATTTCAGAAAAGTTAAAGCACAAAAACCTATAATATTGAGCTTGGATATTATTTTGATCAAAGTCACCTGCCTAGCCGGTATCAATTAAAATGGGCCGATCCCTTTTGTTTCACAAAATGACTTGTTTTTGCCAATGGTTCAAGTTCTAAAAGACCATCCCTGGATACGCCCCATCTGATTTTTACGAAATAACCAGAACCGGTAGTAGTTTTATGGTATCTAAGATAGATTTAACAGATAATAATAAAATTGCCATTGAAATGTATCACGACTTCGATATCAATTTCGATTGCCATATACTTATCAGGATATATCTTATGACAACGTATATAAATAGATCAAAACAAAGACTAAAAAATTCCCGAAATGATGATGTCATCGTCTATGACGTATTCAATGATTTTACTAGTGTTATGGAATATGGCAATACAGGATGATGTCATATCATGACATTGTATTTAGTGATGATGCAATAATGTCAATCAAAATACTATTTAGGAAATAAGGCTGTGGCACTCTACCTGACCACTGGTATTGCAGCAATAACACGAGTATGACCGGCCAAAATAAAATACATTCTGATTTCAGAATGGAATCGACCCAAAACAACCTCCCAGAAAATAAATTCGGTTGATTTTGAATAATTGGAAAAAATAATTGAGTAATTTATGAATTTGCTAATCAAAAAATGGGGTCGAAATATTTTCGACAGCCCTGGACACGACAAACCATCCATTGGGCGTATGATACCGTTCAACTTACTGTGTCGCAGTTGGGGCTAGAATTTTTAAGTAAATTTATTTTTGATCGTTTCGAATTCAATATTTTCGAATATATTCTATTTCAATCTTCATGGAAGGATTGAACTCGATTTAAAGCATGGAATGGCCAGCTACAAACAGAGCACCACCCCACCAGGGTGATGGGTGTGACGGGGTACGTGCCTTCGTGCTGATGTATATAAATAGTATAGGTATGATCAAGCAGATGACGTCAAATACCTCGTGATACGCATTGTTATGTCCCTTTTAAAGAATTTAATCTCGATGATCACAAACCATGGTTGGACCATGTCTGTGATGCTAGATTTATCAATAGAAAACGCTTCAAAAATATAGGTTTTTCGACGAAAATTTCGAACTGTCAAATATTGGGCCACGGATGGACCGCGCCTCGAAGGCACGATCCATCTGTGTTTCATATTTGACAATACATGTTTGGAAAAATACATTTCTGATTGCGACCAGCCTTCGTTCCACATTAATGTTCGAGTGCCTGTACTCAATATAGGTACATTATATATATACCCACTTATTGGAATGTTGAAATGTTTGTCTGATCGAAACAAACAAAAATGTTACCTATTAATCAAGTAAGTCCCATAGATATGGAACAATGGTCTATAATATGTAGCCCTTGATAAGACTTATCCCCAAATTGGGTCTTGTTTAGCATCAGTGATCAAATACGACCCTCATAATAAATTTAGGCTGGTTGTATTGAAATTATTCTAGTTTCCATTTATAGGTTGTTTATGGGATACTTTACTGTCACGAGTGTCAGACGTAATGTTTGAATCAATTATTTTTGAACACTTTATTGTGCGCATGCTAGTTTAAAGAGTACTCAAAAAGACCCAAAACAACGACCCAACTAAAGCTATGAACAATGACTTTTAAAAACAGGTATACTCCGGCATATTACCGTAAAAACAACTGAATGTCGAGGAAATTGATCCCCCTGGACAGGCACTTTGCTTGAGCTGCATTTCAGCTGCATTCTGCACTCTAAATAAATAAATTCTGTTAGTGGTATTGGGTGCTCGTCTAGTACAATGCATTAAAAATTTGCTTTGAGGTACTCATCTATAATTGTACTTTGTTCAAATCCGCTGTTGCAGAGCCTTGGGCTGGGTGATGCACTCTAAGAAGTAGCTATAAAAAAAAACATGCAAGAGAATTACTGAACACCTCAATAACGCACGTTGGCAGCTCACACAGCCGTTGTTTGTTGTTCTGCCTCCCTCCACCAACCATTTCCTTGCCCAAAAAATTAGAAGAGGTAGCCAAAAACTTCACTGCTATTTGCCCGAGAGAGAAGTCCTGGTTCGCTATAATATTGTCAAACCGTTTCTTTGCTTTCCTCTGTCCCAGATTAAAAACGAAATTCAGTCCTGTCCTAACTATAATAAATCTTTAATATCTGACAAACGGGGATGCATTTAGTACTGGAAGGTACAAACCACCACGCAAATGCAAAATCGCAGATGTTCTTCTTCCCTATAAATCGGCAATTCTGATTTCCGAGAGTAGTTGAAATGCAAAAAATAGCAAAAATATAGTCCATACACTAGCGTATTTAGGGGATAGCCATGGTGTCATGCACTGACCCTGACCGACTCAAACAAAACCAAGAATGACCTTCTAAGTGGTTTAAAACGTACGAAATCCTAAAATTTTTGCACGTACAATATTACAACTATTTAGCCCATTTAAATTCCACTCTTTGAAATTTTTTTTTTGCGCCTTCGGCACGATATTCGGTGTTTTTCTATTGGAATATGTAATAAAACGATGTTTTACAGAGAGAAATTTTCACCCGTGTCGTCCATTATGACGTCATATATTGCACAACGGAAAATTTTCAAATCCCCATTATCAATTTGAATACGCCACTGAGTCTATATCTAACAAAAATTTCCCCGATCACATTTTCCAGTAAGTAAATAAAATATGGAAAACTATTTTGTAGTCAGCATGACAGAATGACAGAACTCACAAGAAAACGCGACATTAACGTCATTTAATCGTATCGCATTGTGAGAGTAAACACCTCAAAGAACTTTCCAATGATAATATTTTTGCAAAATCATTCCAAAGTCTCACAGAAAAATGCCATGTCATGGTCACAAAGACGCTTAAGTATATATAATACTGTCACTGTAGTATGTATGGAAAAAACTTAATCTTCGGACCGTACATGACCAAGACAGAGCATAACCATTTTAGGTTAGATAGTTACACTTATATACACCCCATGCTTGTTGCTAGTAAAGTTATTTGCTGCAAAATTGGTAACTGTGTCATGTGAAGCATTGGTCACAGATGGACCGCGCCTCAAGGGCGCGATCCATCAGTGACCCTTGCTTGACAAAATATGTTTTTTTATTTTAAATTTTGACCGTTCAAATATTATTTACACTAAATTCCTATATTGATGTGTTATTAACTTATTATCCAAACAAAACTGGGTCGAAATAACGTCATCGACTTGTGAGAGAGAATCTTGGTGGCGTGACTGCAATCCATGGTGCAATTGCGATGGACCTTGAACTCGTTTGCGGGTGAGCTGATAAATCCACATAGGCCTATGAGGGCAAAGAATTTGAACAAATAAAAATGTATTTGAGTTATCCAAAGTCCTTTTATAGTGTTTAAACAAAACCACACACAAACTTGTGCTGAAAACATGCGACGCAGGAATGAACAAAATTTTATTGCAAAAATCGAGGAAGAGCGAAATTTTATTTCACCAGAAATTTTATTTGTGCTTTGTATACAGAAGTTTTTAACAGGCACTTTTCAAAATGGATCATACAGCCCGAGTCCCTGCCTTGGAATAGATTGCCCAGACTAATGCCCTGCGCCAGCGGCTACATATGGGCAGACATGTTTACGGTTGTTGGAAAGATATGACCTTCCGGTTCGGCTTCGCTTACCCACGTCATTACACCCCGGGTTGTGTGGTAGGAAGGGCTGGGCAATTCGATTCGGTGATTCGAATCGATTCGAGTCACAGAGTATTTGAATCAGTCGTAAATCGGTCATAGGAACAAAAGCTTGCTAAACGAAGTGGAATTTTTCAATTTTAAAGACAAAATGCAATCGATTTTGGTCAATTTGACCAAAATCGATTGTATTTATTGTTAAAAATGAAAATTTCGTTCGTGGTCATTAAGTATAATTGAAAATATATTACTTTTATGTCTGTTTACGCTAATATTTGTAATTTGTAACGATAAATTTCCTATTTTTCATAAAGGAGACAATGAGTGATAGTAAAAATGGGATATTTTTTATTTTTATAAAATCAATTCAAATTCCAATTAACTTGGTTTAGCCCAGTCCTAGTGATAGGCATGGGTTAATGAGCCAGGATTCGCCGTCGAATCCGAGATCTTCACCCTGCAATGCCAACATGCTAACCACTAGGTCATCGAGCCCACTTGAATTGGCCTCGCGATTGAAGCATCACTGAGCGGCCCACTATCAACAAAGTGTTAGGCGCTATTTTTTATGGATATAATTCAGAATATCTTGATTTTCTTCATTATCACAATTGAGACAACATGATCACTACAGACAGGGGCCTATGCAGTCAAAAAATAGAATTGAATCGGAATTTACTTTTATACAATCGCGATTTATTATTCTTTTTTCTTTAAAGTACACCGTAATCAAAGCCTGTTTCCTCGCCAGAGGAAGAGCAAGTCGCCTCTCACGACACACTGAAAATACGCTGAGGCTATTCTAAAGACCTATGAGGACCTATTATATTTTTAGAAAACTTAACAAATCGTTTCCCGAATAAAAATCGCTTGGAATAGGTCAACGTAATATATAATACATATTTTGTATCAAAATAGATCGGCACGCTTTTAGGTGTATGCATTTCAAACCAAAAAGATAATATGATACCAAAACACGAATACGGACATGTTTTGGATCGCCAATATTATGGAAAATTATTGTACCCCTCTTAGTATATCGTTTGTACGACATATTTTTCATTGACTGTTGATAAAGCAATAATGAGTCACATATGTCGTGATCCATCATTGATCCAAACTTAATATAAACTATATTTTGTGAGTCATTTTCAAAATGGTTTACATTCCACACATGCATTCTCACTCAGAACTTTTATTTCGCCAAGTATCTGCCGCAGATGAACCGCGTCTGATTGACTCGGTCCATCAGTGGTACATACTTAACAAAAGATGCTTTGACAGAATTTTTCCCATTGGGTTTGGGTCTGCCGCCGACCGGTAACGTTAGAAATCCTTCACATTCCAAACACTTGTTTCAACAATGGTTGATCACATATTTGTGTGATTGATTGTGTATTATCACAGCGTTTGCGCAAACTAAACAAAACAATAAATTCCTTTCGTGCCGAAGATGCTCCGAATAATCCTAAGTATTTATCTCAAATTTACTTCGGGTCAATGGACAGGTGAACGTTCGTAGTGGAATTCCCCTTTTATGATATAAGTTTTCTCGGGGATGAAACTAACGCCTCAAAGATACAAAATATGAAAGCTTTCACGAAATAATGCCCGAAATTATAAAATTTGTGAAAAGGGTGCATTTTTGCCATAATTCGTTCTAAAATTACAATGAGCGATTGCAATAGGGTCAATAGTAAAATTGATGTCTTGAGGAGGCCCCGGCTTATTAAGCTCCTTATTACTTTGTCACCTTATTTATACGCCAAACTAACTGTACAGAAGAGACAATAAAACACAAGCAAAACACACGGCGTTGAATTGCGAGGTCATTTGTTCTTTGGTGTGGTATAAGGTCGATTGTAGATTCACACCGCCATTGAAGATGTTCAGTCTCCGGAAAATAGAAATTTTGATTGGGGAGAATCACATAGATTCCTTATCCAATACTGTACTCTTCATTATAAAGGCAAAAGTTTTGCATTTCGTAATTGTGACCATATTATGTAACATATTGCTCCATCACAATCCAAAATCTTGTTTCACCAAGAATGATCCACAGATGACCCGCGCCTTGTCGGCGCGTTCCATCAGTGGCTCATACTAAACAAAACGTGATGTCACTGATTGAGATTACTTTTCCTCACCCGGCGATGTCGGTCTGTTTCTTTATTTACTTAATAACAGACACGTTTGGATGGAATTGGATTTAGGCAGCTTGGACAAACCCGTCGACTGCGAGAAGTTGAAAAGAATTGGACTAAAATAGCTAGGAGTTACACAAGAACGAAAAGGGTGTGGCCAGAATGGCTTTAAGCGTGACCCACCGCTGTCTTACGCAAGGGGGTCTGGTTCGATCTTAAATGCTTGCAGTCACGCAGTAGTAGCGTAGGTTATTCACGGTCACCGTGAGTTGTTGAAAGAAAGACGGAAACGAAAAAGTTACATAACGGCCCCGGTCATTCTAATCCCGCTTATTTGACTTTGCGTCAAGCGCATTGTATGTCGGTGACTAAACGATTGGGACGCCGGGTGCGTGGTTGATCAACAATAGATAAATATATTTGTCTTACTTTGAAGACCATTATGGTCGATGTGCAAACTTATTTAGCGACGATAAAAATAGATGAGATAAGACACTTCGCGGTTCGCCCACTACTTCTATGCGGTCTTGTGTGTCAAAGATGTGATCAATATTTTTTTGACTTATATTATTATTATTATCCAATGGTCAGGTCAACTTGGAATAACTACCAACCCTTTTACGCCTCTGCCTCAGCAAATCATTGTTTCCCAAATGACTAAAGGGGCAGGCGTTTGAAAAGTTACTAATGAGAGAAAAAGATTTTATTCATTCTAATTTGCTTTTTTTGGGGGTTCAACAATAGTTCTGAAACGTCCAGATTTTCGTTTAGCACAAAGTTTATCGTTGGATTTTAGTAAGGTCAATACATACATTCACAAGAAACGGTCACTGCAGATGTCCAAGAATCAAATGACTACTAAATTACTACCCTCACTTATCTAATACACCCCGTGTCTCAACAATAACCCTGTTGTCATGTGGGGTGATTGATCTTCTCATTTACAAACCCTTTGAATGACCCGACGCCGCAGCCGTTACAAAAGGGGTTTCACGTCACCCCAGAATGACCGATGACACCCGAGAAAGAACTCTTGTTAGGTATGGGCTATGTACGAAAGATCTCTGTGCAGAATAATCTATCTATAGACCACGCATGGCAAATTAAAACAAAGAAGAATGGCGTGTTCGGATATTTTCTTTAGTTAATACAGTAGACTAGACGTACAATTACTCTCGTCCGTTTTATGAAATTCTTCGCCGTTGCGTAACGTTTAGTAACAATATAAATAATAATTTATTGCGTAATATGCGTGACAAATGGGCACCCATGCCCCACACACGCAACGCTGCTAAAATAACCTTGAACAATACTAAAATTTATGAGTAATTTGAAACATTTCTATTTTTAAGCACACGTGGACTGAAGCAATTCCGTGGTTGACGACATCGCATATCTCGGTCCAAGAAAAGGTCAAAATTATGGGTTTTTTTTACCCCCCATTACTTAAAAATTATTATAAAATAGTGGAATTCTTTTTATTTTTCAAAATTGGGATAGTTGGGGTTAATATCCTACTTTTCAAGCAATATATTACATTTAATACAAACCAATATCTCTCCAAACCGCCAATTTCAAACCGCATTTTATTAGCCGTCTAGATTCAAACGATTTCAATCCCCAACCAGCATTTCACCATCTATACATGCTTTGTTAAGTTTGAACCATAGATTAATCGCGCCGTGTATGGGCAATCCATCTGTGGTTCATACTTGACGAAGTGAAAAGTCTTATATATTCCAGACAACAACATAACGTTGGTTGAAGCACGAGCCACAGATAGGTATACACTTACAAAATATGAAGTTCATACTTAAACAAGTTTTGAAACCATTTTCTCAAAAATCAGCCATTATGTGTCCGCCAGAGGAAATTGACTTGGCACAATTTTCTCGACTAGACAAAGATTAAAGCTTGCAGGTGGTTTGGCTTAATGGAGTGTTTTTATTGTTCATTTTATTGTGTATGCTTTCCATTGTAGAATACATATTTAAAATAAACGTTAGGTTATAATATCCCGATGTATTTTGACAGTTTTATGATCAAGTAAAACGATTCCAGAAATTCCGACATGTTGAGTCCATTTCCCCTCTAAAGAAAGGAGGATTTTAATTTGATTTTGAAATTTACTAATTTTATTTAAAGGGAGATTTATTTGGGACATAAATTAAATCGTTTGAATATCGAGTCTCAAACATAATTAAGCAGCGATTTTTAAATCGAACTATCCCAATTGGGTGAAATATTTTGAAAATTTCTTGATTATTGAAAATAAGTGAAAAGTAATATATATTTTCTTTTTTTACCAAAACCCGCAGAATAATCAGGCCTTCAAGGTATAACTCATGCTCAACAAAATCTATATTTTATTATATTCAATTTTTTTTTTTTATAGAAATTCGCTCAAAGCAAGGCCGAAAGCAGTGCCTAAAAGAACTATCGGGCAACTAAATGGAAAAGATCTAGATATAGATACTAGACACTAGATACTGCTAGATACTGTGCACTCTAAGCGGAAAACACCCCAAACGGAACTGAACCGATGTGGTTCAGCACAGTAAGTAATATCTGCCCTGGGCAGTGGTAAAATAATCCACCACTTCTTTGTTTCCTTAATGATGGAGATAGCGTATAGTAAGTCAATACACTATATTAAAATGATGGTGCCAACTCGTCATATTCAATAGTTGCAGCTACGGCTGGGCAATTCGATTCGATGATTCGAATCGATTTGAAGCACAAATTATTCGAATCAATTGTGAATCGTTCATAGGAACGAGAACCTGTTAAATGAAATAAGATTTTTAATTTTAGCGACGAAATGCAATCGATTTTGGTCAAATATGACCAAAATCGATTATATTTCGTCGTTAAAATATGAAAGTTGTTGCTCTTAGTGTGAATTGAAAATACACTATAAACTATAAATTTCTCTATTTTCACGATGGAGACATGTTAAAATAGTAAAAACGGAATAGTTGTTATTTACACAGAATTATTGATTCGATCCGATTCAAAAGAAATATTCGAATCAGATCCAAATTCCAAATGATTCGGTTTTGCCCAGGGAAAATACTGAAACGTCACAAGTTGATGGGCCGTACTGCTCGTGTGTACGACTCACGCGCCACAACATAACTTTTTGTGAGGCTAGACGTATAATTAAATTCTTGTGGCAGGGGAGTCGAGAATAAATCAATGAGGTCACAAGTACAAAGTTGGCCACTTTACATCAATATGGTTCATCTTGTACTTTTGTTGTGAATTACTTTCAAAGTATTCATTATCAAAGTACTCTACTCGAGACTTTCCAAGAGCAACGAACGTCCATTGTTCCTTAAATCAAAGCTTGTGACGTAATCACGCAGGAATTCCGTTGCGAGCAAGTGAAAGCGAATATGACGTAAATGCGTAACAGGGATCCTATTCAGGGTCATTTCTTTTTATGAAAATATGTGCTTCACAGGCGATAGAAATACATTTATTAGGAAAAAGAGAAAACACAATGATAAGTGAGAGAGAGGAAAGAGGAGGGAAGATTATGAATGAGCGAAGGAGAGGAGAGAATGAATGAGGTAACGACGAATGAGAAGAGGGGATATGAAGAATGAGGAGGAGAGGTTGAGACTGAAAAAAAAGGACGGGGAGGGGAAGTTATCTTCACGCGCTTCTCGCGAGCCGTAAGAGATGAGTAAAAGAAAACAAAGAAGTGGTAGATGATTATTTCGCCGACCAGAGCAGTTACAACTCAATGCACTTTACCCTTGCGGTCCAGTTCCGTTTGGATTGTTTTCCACCGAGCGTGGAGTTGCTGGTACTTCATTTTGAAGTAGTTCGTTGCCATATGTAAGTGACCGTTAGTGGACTCCTTTCGAGCGCAGCTTCCGGCCTTGCTTATTTCAAACATCGATAAAACGGAAATTAAAGGATACAAAAGGAAAATACACTTTGATGGAAGGGAATGTGAGAAGAGGAGATAAAATGGTAAAATGTAAAGGAAAACGAGAAGTATCTATACAAATAAATCTGTAATAGGTTAGGAAAGGTTATACACAAGTCCACATGAACACTATAGGCCTTTGACCCATCGGGGTTTTCATCGCTAACAAGTCATTATCAGCCAGTTGGAAACATAACCAGACAAAAAGTGGGTTCACCTGACGGACGCAATATCAAACAAACTACTTGTGAGTTTACTGTAAACTACTCAGCCCGTGTGTTTGAAATGTCATCGATTGCCTAAGTTGTTCTAAATGGGGAAACCACGACATAAACGATAAGACGGTTTGCTTGATGGTTAAAGGTACATGGGAACACAACAGACTTCCATCAATATAACAACCGCTACAAGGTGTGTTATGCATGGTCAAGTATGTCACATAAATAATTTGCACTAGCTAGCGCAAATCAACTATGGGGCATGCTCGATCACGTGCAGTCTTAGTGATGAGGTTATCTACAAAGCGACGACAATATGACGTCATTATTCACAGTGTGTGGCTGGCTGTCTTGTTTTTACAAGTACTTTAAATAAGAACACTTGAAATAAAAGTAGAAAAATCTGGCTGCCGGCGGTTGTTATTGTCTTAGGTCAGATGTCGCAAAAAATATGACGAAATGTCGAGTTGTGTAACTGTGCGCTGAAATAAATCTTGGAAGATTATAATTGATGTACAAATAAAAACAATGAAATTGACAAAACGGGCTGCGGGAGTAGGCTTGTTACTTCTTTTTTAGTGAAATTCACTCTAACCAAGGCCAGAACCAATGCCTAAAAGGAGATAATTAACGACTATTAAATGAGAATGACTACTACAAGATGCACTACCAACAACAGCAGAAAACATCCTATATAGAACTGAACCGCCACGATAAAGCGCATTGTGTGATATCTGCCACGGCTGATAATCTATAATTCTTTGTTTTCTTTTAGTCTCCTTTTTTTGATTCCTTTTAATTGGGTATGAGTCATCCTACCTTGAAACTGTATTTTGTCAAGCATGAGCCACTGTAGGATTGCGCTTTGACAGCGCAATCCATCAGCTGCACATGCTTGACAAAACGTTAAATACCGTTATTTTTGACAGGACGTGAATTCTCATAGCTCAGGAAGCAGCTGGGGGAAACCTTGGTAAATACAGTTTAAGGATTGGATTGGAGTATTGTTTGAGAAAGGCGTTTTGCTAAAATTTCATTCGCATTTTGATTTCATAGCGTTTCAACGGATTTGTTTCACAAAAAATCAGCCCAAAAAGTATTTTTGATTACCGGGCTTCTTTTTTCTAATAAATAAACTGATTTGTACCATAGAATTTTTTTATCATCTCAAGTTGAAAGAAGAAAAATGGTATGACTATACTCGATAGAAAGCCTCGAAAATGTTTGAACGGAATACAAATGTTTATTGTATAAATGCTGTCAAACCAATCTGGTGAGACGTTTTTAAAATCACCACTTCGAAAAAATGTCTCCTATTCCATAATTCAGCTGACGCGGGCGATGGGTAAATAATGGTCAAAAACACCCTTAATGTCCCTTCAAATAATTAGTTTAAATTATATATCTATCCATTTTCAAAACAAAGAAAGTTTTTCTTCGCTTCCTTATTCATGTTTAAAACACAAAAATCTCCTAGACATCTACGCGTTGTGGTACCTATTCACATCCAGTTATAGTTGGCAATACACAATGTCAAAAATGTTATGTCCTGTCGAGTATATTTTATGAAACAGCTAGAAATTGTTTGCCAGCGGACACAATGTCGCTGCGATAAATTGCTGGATTTTTTTTTTCAACTCGTAACGTAAATCCTATTTTAATAGGTCAGAGGTCACTGCTTTCTTCATAGAAACTCTTGAGAGACTTTGCCACATAAGCAGAATTTTGTAACCTAAAATACAATTTCCCACGCGAAAACAAATGTGGAATAATACCATTTATACGATTTTTGTTGCCAAACATGACTATAAAAGACAATATTTTTACGCAATAATGCTGAAATGTGTATATTTTTTCGCTTCGACATTTCGCTGCACTAGACAATCCCAGGTTCAACCTTTAGCGATCTGTTATGACGCTGCGGGGATTAAAATTTAGCTTAGTAAAGCGTTTCCGTTTTAACGTCTATTCGATCACATTTATATTTACCTTTTCCAAATATGGAATAAAGTGAATGTCTTTGACCTTGACAAGGATTTTCTCTGAATAAATAAAAATTTTAGTCGTGACCTGTGTGTGCATTGGAGGTGAAAGGAAAATGTTTTGCTTCGAAGCGTAAAGTCGAGCAAGGGCCATTGATAAACCGCACCTGCCTCTTTGACCCATGTTTGACAAATCATAATTTAGACTTGGGAGAAAAAGAAGTACATTTTATAGATTGTATAAATTTATGAACTTGGATATGTATACAGAAGTAATAAATCTTATGAACAATAATAATAAATTTTTCCTTCCAAATTTTTTGGTCATGAAATGAATGAAAATACATTTTCGTAAATATTGAGAAAATAAAACCGGAAATATAGTATTTTTTGCGCAAAAACCAATAAAAAAACAACAGTAAAACTGATTTTGTTCTTAATTTAAACTTATCGTGAACATTTTTGTTATTGAATTAATCTACTGTCTGTGTCTACCTGTAGATTAGGGCTGGGGAATTCGATTCGGTGATTCGAAGCACAAATTATTCGAATTTATCGTTAATCGTTCGTAGAAAAAAAAACTTGCTAAAGGAACTAGGGATTTTCATTTTTAACGACAAAATATGAAAATTGTTGCTCTTAGACACGGAGTGTGAATTGAAAATGCAATCAATACAAACTATAAATTTATTTTCAACTATAAATTCTTTTCACAATGGAGACAAGTTGTAATAGTAAAAATGGGATATTTGTTATTTATATAAAATTTATGATTCGATCCGATACGAAAAAATTATTCGAATCAGGTTCGAATTCCAAAGGATTCGACTTTGTTCAACTGTAGGTGCAGGTTTTAGAATTTCCCTAACTTTTATCCTGCTCGTCGTAAGGTGCGATTAAAGGAAACAAAATAGTAGTGGGTTACTTTCGCCCAGGGTAGGTACTGCTTACTACCCTTTATCACAGCATAGCAATTGAGTTCTGTTTGGGATGTATTTCGCTTAGAGTGCAATCAACTGATGGTCATATCGAATAGTCATTTGTTTGTTCCTTTCTGGCTTTGCTTAGAGTGAATTCTAATAAAAAAAAATAAATAAAATAGGGACAGATTGCTTATTTACCAAACTTAAACAATAAAATTTTAAAGTTGAAGGTCGACATTTTGCTTCTATGAGGAACGTACGTAGTATTAAGGTTTTTGTGAGGGGTGTATCGCATTTCTGTGATGTTGTATTTTTTAGGTAAATTGCATTATCATTCCTTTAAAATAATCACGTCCTCAAGGTGCCCTTCGTAAAATCAAGATCAGACATCTGTCACAGCCTTCATAAAGTGAAAAAATAAATTTCCCAATGTCCGCTGTTTAAGATCGTACATGAAAAATATCATGTACTGTTATTATGTGATCAACGTAACAAGCTCGGAGATACGGAGAAACGTCTTTAAATTGTGACTATCAAATTGCAGAAATTAAAATAATACATTCATTCTGCCACGTTTATCGAAATCATATCATACTCAGAAATTGCACCAATTTTTTTTTTTTTTTTTTTTTTTATTGAAATTCACTCCGAGCAAAGTCAGAAGCAATGCCTAGAAGCAACCGACTAACGGCCACTTAATAACAAAGACCTACTAAAAGATGTAGTACCAGCACCGCCCTCTAAACGGAAAACACCACAAACGGAACTGAGCCGCCATGGTAAAAAGCAGTGAGTGGTATCTGACCTGGACGATGGTAGAACCATCTACCACTTCTTTACTTCCTTTTAGTCGGCTCTTACAACACGCAGGATATACGTTAAGACTGGTCAAAACCACGTACCTACAGGGCTAATGAATATTTATGCGGGCTAATGAAAAGTGCACAAGCGTATTACGATTTACGAAGGAGGCATAGTGCCACACCCCTTCGCCGACCAATAATTGCAGAATTGTCTTAAAAGTGCTTTAAAGTGTAGGAAAGTTAGAAAAAAAATTCGATTTTTTAATCCGCACCTCCGGCGCGATTAGTTACGCGATTTGACTTTTGTAACATAGTAAACAATTGCCGGTGAAAAAGACAGTTCTCACGAAAAATATTGCCACATCCATTAATTTATACGATGACTATTTAATTATGCTTTTTAAGCTACCTATAAAAAATATGTTGATGAAGAGCGCGGTGCATCTAGAATCAACAATATATTTTTATTAAATTTTTGCAGACGAATATTCTGTGTCTAACGTGTCCCTCATCTTGCATAAATTTAATCCAATTAATGTTCTAAAAAAACTTCCTATCCGGTTTTGCTGCAAAATTATCGTTTTTTTTTTGGATAATTTTCAAAAAAGCTTTTCATTCCGCTTCGTTTTTTTTTTTTTTTGTTAAAATAAATGATTATAAACTCGGGACTCAATTGTAGATACTTATCAACTTTTCTGCTAAACTATATCCACGACCAAGTTGGTCGTGGATATAGTTTAACAGAAAAACACAAAAGCGCTTGTCTGTTGTTTATTTACCTGAGTAATTAAGAACCTTTTAGATAGAATATAACAAGACTAGTTTATTAATAGCAGAGCTTAATTATGAATGACGTAAAGAAACCAAAAACAGTTTCCCACATTCTTTACCAGTCAACCATGTTTTCAATTCGTGGGCATGGGCGCGAAGGAAAAAATATGGCCATAGAATACGTAAATAGCAGTAGAACGCTTGGCGCCATATATAAAGGGACGATTCTAAACTCAGCTCTTTATGCTTCATTGTTTCTAATGGAATTTACTCTTAGTGAGGCTAAATGTAGACCCCTCACACGACAAAGAGCTACGACAGAATGTAGCCATAGCAACTGCACTCTAAGCGGAACGCATTTCATATACAACCACACCACTATAGTAGAGTGCAGTGAGTGGCACCCGCCCCTGGTGAGTGGTTTGATATTAAATTTCGCAATCGATTTTAGCAGCAATATGTTACCTTTTTTCTCAATATCATTTAGCATTTTTCTGAGTCATGGGCAAGGTAGCCCAAGAGACATAGAAATCCTACATAAAATTAGAATCAGCGATGGTAGCCTGGGGAAATCTAAATTGTCTCTTTTAGTCAATGTTGACAAATTTTAGTAAACTCAATTTGCTTTTTTTAAGCATTATAGCGTCCAACAGATCAAAACAACTTTTACAAATTGAGTAAGTTTTGTTAAATTGTCAGACAATCACGGAAACGAATCAATTTATTTTGAGTCAGGTTTCTAGATAAACGATGAACAATAACAATGTCTGGAATAATGAAAATGAGTGGAAAGAGTTATACAAACACGAAAATGTACTTTGGTGAATTTTCCGACCACGGGACTTCCCACCCATCCGATTTACTGCGACGCGTAAAAATTGCAATCCAATAAACAATATTGTCTTCACTCGGTATACACACCATCAATCTTATGCCAAAGCATGGCACAAGATGATGCAACCAAAATTTTAGACTGCTGAGGAATCAGTCATAAAAATGATCTCGTTTAAAAGGTTTGTAGTGATAGGGGGGATAATTATTGAATGCGTAAGTGCTCTCCTCAAATAAACACAAAAATTACAACATCAAATTTTGTCGAATATGGGCCACTGATGAATCGCGCGATCATGCGCGATTCATCAAGGGCCCATGTTCGACAACAAAAATCTAAGATCGCATGACAATTAACTCAGACATTCTAACAAAAGAAATATTTCATTGACCAATTGGTGTTAGGTTATTTGCGAATGAGAAGCGATAACCAATCCATTTGTATATAAAATGTTTTAAAAACCAATTTGTCTCGTGGTCTATTGTTCAGGCTCAAATATCTCAAAAACAATTCTACTTGTCTCAGCTTAACAATTAGTAAATACAATAGCGAATTACTTTACTCTCGTGCCTGTTGTATTTCCATAAATTAAAAAGTATAAGATGATCTGTACTACAATATGTCATCGGTTCTTCATGTTGTGAAAGATGTCTTACAACCATTCCGTCAGTTAATTCCCGTGATAAGGTTTTATAAAACGCATTCCATTGTTTTTAGATAGGGATCTCATACAAAAGGAATTTTTTTTTCATACTGTGATAATAGAAAGAATTCAAAATCCTCATTTAAGTACACTTTTTGTAATTCTCAAATCGAATTCAAACAAGACTAAAAAAAAGTAATTTGAGGAAATGTTCAAAAATGGAACATTATACAATTGAACAAAAGTCTATCTCAGAACGATGGAAACCGTTTCAAAACTTGTCTAATGTATATAGTAATATAAGCTATTATTGACAGCGGACAAGTCGTCCAAAGCCTTGAGAAGACGGCAATTGCTAACAAGTAATGGTTAAAAAGTCTGAAAAATTACACATCGATAGCAACATTTTTTGTTGATAATTTGCTATTTGGTACAATACAATCACGCTTTACTTCCACGGGACAACAAAAATTGAAAATAAAAGGCCGTGCATTTACTTTGGGAAAATTTTACAGTTTTAACAATACACTGTGGATGTATTCCTGACATCATCAACATAAATATCGGGAACTGAAATCATCATCTTAATATGAACCCACTTATACAAGCGACATGTAACCACATAGTAGGAACCGAATATCCGATAATAAATACTGTTAATTGATTAATTGAAGTCTGTGGTTTTCCAGACCTACTTTTGGCAAAGATTTCAATCGATTTGAATGTTTTTCTTTACCGCAATGATTTTTCGCTATTGTTATAGTGGTATTAGGTTGTATTAAAATACAAAGTAAAAAATGTTTGGTAAAATAACTGATATTTACTATTTAATCAAGTGGAATTGTCGCGAGCTGTTAATTACTACCGGCCAGAAGATAAGGTATCTGAGTCAGGGTCGAAATCGAGTCCTGGCATAGCATAAACTTTTGTACGCTAAGCCTCGACTTGATTGGACCCTAAATCAGTATTTATTCAGCAATTACAAACAAATACCAGTAGTATTTGCGGTATTTTTTCGCAGTATAGCAAAAAGTCAATTTGACACTACAAAAGGAAACCACTTCAATGACTTTTAATGATATGATAATTGCTTCAAATGTCTTTCTTAGATATGTTTTGGTGATGATTAAAATTATAATTGATGTGCGTCAATGCAGACGCAAAGTGGGAGACGGAAAATTTGCAAAAACCGCAACGAAAAACACGCTTATATTTATATTTTAATATCAAAAAGCAAATTTTAAATAAATATATATATATATATATATATATATATAAACAACACAACCTTTTTTAATGCACTTATTAGATGACACATACTCAAATATATATAAATTGGATTTTTATGTTATTTCATAAAAGCAACGAAAACAAATAAAGTACATACATATCTCAATACGAAGATTTATGTCAAGCAGGAGACACAGATGGACCGCGCCTCGTCGGCGCGATCCATCAGTGACTCAAACTTAACAGATATATGCGAGCGCAAAATATTTCAGACCGGGTTAAAAGGGAAACTAAACCTTATATTAACTTGTGTTATTGAATGCAACGTTTACCTCTCATTTGATTAGTTTAGCAAACGCTTCCAAAAATTAATAAAAACTTGAACAAAAAAAAATTAATAGTTTTTTTTATAATTCTCTATATTTCACCGCTACCACATTCCGCAAAATATATTGTATATAGAAACCAGCGGTTTGTTGGGTTAAAATACCAAAATTGAGGTGATAAATCACTTTTTGCAAACAAAGAGAGCTTTTTGAGAACTCGATAATTTCCATTTTTGGCTAAAAATAGCTAAATTCGCTGCCGCATCGAAACTTTTTATCGCGAAGATTTTTGGAGCCATTTTACTGTGTTGGCAAATTTGTCGGTAGTGATATCCAATTAAACTCAATTTATTTTACAGCTATGCTAAAACATGTTTTACAATAATTTGAGATTTATGCTTACAAGTTTATACTGTCAAAAAAGTCCAGTAAATTTACAGTGATAGTAAATTTTGCTGAAATTGAAATTGTCTTTTGCTTGTAATCGTTGCAAAATATAGTTTACTGTTAGACTCCACTTCGTCTGCCCATTGCAACAACAGTCAATATTTGTCCGAAAAGTCCATTTCATAGTTATATTACCTCAAAACCAAGTATAATGACTGGGAAAGACCAGCGTTTTTACCGCTTTTTATTACAGTGTATCTAATATTAAGAAAACGAAACATAGTTTGTTCAGTATGAGTCAATGAGGGATCGCGCCACCTAGACTAACCCTAGATGTTAAAACTCAAATATTGGTCCTTTTTAATCAGAATTTATTCAAAAAGAATGTTTTTAGGTGAATTTTCTATAGCCCCTTTTAAGAACCAATCCCCCTGACCAAGGCTCTGTACCAGCGCCACTTATAGACGGACAAGGTATAAGTTGCTGCATAGATAGGATCTTTCGTGTTAGCCTCAGCCTACTCAAGGTATTACACCTTGGATTGAGTGAGTGGTGGGTATGAATTACCTCGACGGACTTCAACTTGCAATGCCAACATGATAACCACTATGCCATCTTGACTACCGTTTTGAATAAAGATGGATTCTAAATTTAAGCAAATTATGTTCCAACTTCAAACAGCAGGGTCATTATTCGTTGGATGATTCACAAAGGAACCGAAAGTATGGAATAAGGTTAAATTTCTAAATCGTTTCATCTCAAAAAAATTATTCCAAAAAATTGGATTTTTTGACTTCCTTCGGTTAGTTTGTTTAACAGACGATAAAATCCGCGCCGAGATAAAATGGGAAAAAGTATATCTTTCTGCCGAATCACAATAACAAATTTCAAAGTTAATCGATTACGTAAATGATATACATTGAATGATATCGATGCTATAAATATATTAGACAATTTGTGATTTTATTATTATTTTTTTCCAATCTTGATCAGGCGGATTGCATTGCCTAATATCCATTTTCTCGAATGTAAGAAAAAATTGCTTGAATCCCAATCAGATATTTTATTTTGCCAAGTATGAGCCACAGATAGATATAATATTCACAACTTGTATCCCTAGTCTGAATAGGCAAGATTTTTGATTGGGTCATAATATGTGACATACACCAATCATTTTTACCAACATTTTATATAAAACAATTGAAAACCATATCAACAAAACACACTTCTCAACTGGAATATGAAAGCTCCCTTTTTTCAACAAATTTCAAGTTCATTAAAATTCAAACACATTATGCCCATTATGCTGTTCGAACCAAAAATGGTCAATAAAACCCTAATTTAGACCCAATTATGCGGTTCACTGTCGGTAATTGACGAGGTTAGCTTTTCGTAGAATACCTTGAATAATTAAAGGATATCCCGAATAAAAATGAACAAAAAGTTACTATTATCATATAATCAGACAATAGGAATGTGTTAATTGAAAACAGAGATTGGAAATGGGTATTGAATATTAATAAGGGAGAAAGGCGGATTTACCCAGAATGTACAACATAGCGCCTGAAATTTGGATAGTCAAAGTCAAATTATTTTAATGAAGGATTTCGTTTCGTTTTCGTTTTCATTTTCTGACTTTACCAGGTCAATATATATGATGGGCAGAAAGCTGAAAATGCTTGAATAACATAAATTAATTATTATTGAATATATAAAACAATGCGAATTTCCATTTTTTCCCCATTGAATCAACTCGAGCTCTGTTGAAAGCAAATTTTGAGAAAGCTCAACCAACAACCACTGACAAAATCTGCATAAAACGAAAATGTGTCAGGCGCACCTTGAGTGGTTCTTGCGTGGCGGCAAAGCAAATGAAAAAATGTTTAATGATTTTACCTACCGTTGCCTAGGGCAGATACCACTCACTGCACTTGATCATAGTCAATTTGTTTCGTTTTGCTCGTTTTCCGCTTAGATTGCAGTTGCTGGTACTACATTAAAGCACCTCTTTCTATATATGATGTCTACCGTTGAGGGCTTTTAGGCGATGCTTCCGACCTTGTTTAGGGTGAATTTCGACAAAAAAAAACGTGACATAGAAAGTCTATTCTGACTGATTTGATCTAAAATCAACTTCAACGAAAGCTTATTAAAATAACGGTATCACATTTCTCCGTAGAGCGGATTTCACCTAGTGAACTTTAAGAGATTTAATCAAAATTAAACTTTATTCTGTACATTAATTCAATGACGATAAGAATTGCGTCAATTGTGTACATATACGAACGAATACCTATCATTATGAACACCCCATGTAATGTAAAACTTCTCTGAAGAGAATCGAAGTAAGCTGATGAAAAAATTGACAAATTCAATTGACTTTTGAAGTAATTGATAATATATATATTTAACAGACTATTTTAAGTTTTATTGCAAGATCAACCGAGCTTGGGCTGCTTGTAGAATATGCCCTGAAGGCGAGGTCTATGAACAGCACATGCATGGCAAAGCATATCAAAAACATCCATACGCAATTACAGCAAAATTCTAGTTATATTAACCATTTTTTCGTTCAATTAAAATTCATCTTGCGTGACTGTACGGTTCTAGTAAAGGTCAATATTAGTAAAATCAAATTAATTACTAGCAAAATTATTAATTTCAAAAAGCAATTTAAATTCTTGTTCTATTAGACCATATTATTAATGAAATTCTGTCTTAAAATATATTTCGAAATATATTTAGCAACAATTTGGAATGTGATTTATTTTGAGCTTTTCAATGGGTTGGATTTTGCCTAATATTAAAAATCCGTCCTGTTGTCTTCTAGCGAGTGGTGACGATGCCGGAATGTGACATTGAATGACATTTCTCGCAAATATGTTTAAACTATGGAAATATTTCAAAACTAACTTGAGGGCTTCATCAATATTACTCTGTAGATCTACAGCTGTTGGAATAGTTTTTTTTATTTCTGGTGCATCAATGAATCGAGGTATATTTGCACAGACAAAGCAATTCAGACTAAAATATTTTATAATGTTATATATAGATTCCAGTTCAAATAGTATGTTTGATCAAGTATGAGTAACAGATGAACCCACGTTTTATGAACAAATTAGATTGAGATATATCGCCTTTTTAGGATTCATATTTGAACCATCTGACAATCCTTCTCTTGAATGTATTTCACAGTCAACCAGGTTTAATACAAGAATTCTGCCCGGCATGGAATTTAAATCCTTTGTTTAATAGAACGCGCGATTGAAGTGAGAATATCTGTGGCTCATACCTTATTTATGGCCACTCATTTGAGTGGATCACCTCAGTCAAAAATGTAGTGTCTAAATATCGTTGGTTAAGTATGAGTCACTGATGGATCGCGCCGCAAAGGCGCGGTCCATCCGTGACTCATGCTTGACAAAATTGAATTTCTGAAACCTTGAGCAGGACCTTTAATCAACAACCAAATAAATGGGATTCATAAGGACGCATAATTTTATTATTATTTACTCATAGAAACAATACCAGTAGGTGGAAGAATATTGATATCAGAGCGCACTTTGTGGATTGATATTACAAGCTCAAACCTGTTGTGAATGAGACTATACCATTCAATACATTGGAAATACAATGTAAATTAAAACTGTTTATTTTATAACAAATCTTGCAATTGATTTACCAAACCGTGTATTTTTTGATGGCAAAATTTAGGTGTTTTGCCCTGGCGGAATCAAATCTTACACAAACAATATATTAAGTAAAAGAAAGCTGGCAATCTTGCTTTGCGTTATTTTCAATAAAAGGTGAGAGAAAATTCGATTGACATGCTATGTATTTTATGTCGCAATAATTTGTATCATAAAACATGATTTGTCAAAGTTTTTCCCGAACAAGTTTTGCTCTTAGTGTACAACTCCCGCATTTTCGCACTTTAGAATAGTTCTAGCATATTTTTCTTCGTGTCGTACGAGGTGACTGAAAGAAAAAATATGAGCGCAAAAGGTTATACCACGACTCAGGGCAGGTGCCACTCAATGAACTTCATCATGATGGTATAGTTCTCTATGGGTTATTATCCACTTAGAGTGTTGTTGCTGGCACTACATTTTGTAGTGGGGTTTTGTCATTTCTTGATATACACTGTTTTCAGGCAGATTTTTCCCTTCAACACATTTTCATCAGTCGTCACAACAAAAATTCTAAACAGTAATGCTACTTGACCTTTTACCCTGTTCAAATACCCTAACACAGATTATTTGACGAAACACGTTCACGCTTGGACAACGATAATTTTTTATCACTTAGGGAAATATTGACAAACACACATTCATTCTCCAGTCGGGCAAATTTTGCTGATGCATATTTTGCTAAGTATGGATCACTGATGAATCGCGCCGCATAGGCGCGGTCCATCAGTGTCCCATGTTTGACAAAATAGGTTTCCTGGTTGTATACAACATAAAAATGATTGACAAATACCGATGCCGCCCTGCGTAAATTCTGTCGCCTCGTAAAATATATATTGGTGGACGCAAACAGGTTACATAAAATTGCCAACCCACGCAACGACGTTAAATAATTCCCTCAAAATTGCCTTTGATGTAATATACGCAAATCATCTAGATAAAAAAAGACATTTAGGGGAAAAGTAAAAAGTATATATAACGTGAGATAGAAAGGCCAGTAAAAGTAACGAGGGATCAAAATGGGCCACGCTTAGACCGCAAATGTATTGCCTTTCAGAAGTGCTATTCATTTAAGGTCCAAGAGTGATCAAATATATACGATTTTTGAATATTTCTGTACACACCCTAAAAACGCCCTCTTTGCTTTTAATATCCAATTAGCCATCTGTATATGGATAAATTGCTTCAAAAAGACGTCGTAATATTGAGTTAAAGGGCGTAATGGAATGCGTGAGAACGTGCGTGGACGTCTGTACGTGACAACACGCAGTCTCGACTCGGGGGAGTGTCCATTACTTTTTATTATCTTAAAATTTTATACGGAAATAAATTGATATATAAGGGCCCGCATGAAATCGAATCGACGTGGATGATGCTCACAATATACCTTAATAATATGGCTTGAAAATGTCACGCTTAATTTGACCATTACTTTCAAATAATGTATGTTTCATATGTATTGAATTAATTGGGGCTATAATCTAATACTGGCCATGCTTGGTTGTAAATAATATATAAAGTTGCGTTTGGATCATTATTGTGTGAAATTAAAACATAACGGACAATTCAAACGTAAAATTGGACAACTGTACGTCATAACACAGGTGCTGGCATTCTCACAAAACACGCATTTCCATTCAGAAAAATATTGTCAAAACGTTGCTTGTTAAGTATGAGTCACTGATAAATCGCGCCGACGAGGCGCGGTCCATCTGTGGCTCATGCTTGACAAAATTAAATTGCTGATTGGCACACTTTCAAAAATATTTAGAAAATAACACTATCATGAGTTTTGGTATCAAATTTCTTACTCAATATGGTATGGGCGATGAATTAATAATGGAGCAAAACTCATTTCTATCTATGTTCCATGTACGGCAACGCGATAAAGTATGTTGCGCTGATAGCCAGTGGCGTATTTCTCGAAAGAAGCCGAACATTTCCAGTAAATCATATATGATTAGGAGTGGGCCACTCTCAATTGAAGACATTTATTTGTACGTGCCCCAGCATGTATGCTCATAATTAAATAATTCTTTGAATTGTTGGTTACATTTACGATTTTTTTAATAAAAGCCTTGAGAAATTGGAAATTAGCATTTTATTTATAACTTATGGAAAGGAATTGTCATTGCTTCTTGCAAAGGAAATTTTTGACAATTATACGTGAATTTGAAATATCACTTCGCTCTCTCATTGAGATGTCAAGCATTTGACATTATATTTGATCTGGGAATGCTACCACTCTGTACATCGGAAACTTCAAATCACACAAATGTGGCCAGAACATGTATGTGCCACTGATAAATATCGCACACAGGATATAATCAAGTATGGCTCAGTGCTAGATCGCGCTGACGAGCAGATGAGTGGGCGTAGTTTCGTATTTTGGGATTGTCCTAACGTATTTCCTGTGTTTTACGTAGTCAAATAAAACAAAGCCAAAAGGTTATGAGTATGGCAGCAACCTATACCACTTGTTTCCGTCTACTATTTTGTTAAAAATGGGTTAACCAGTAAAAAATCCTTACCCCTGCTTTGTTACGTATGAGTCACTGATGTAGTGCGCCGATGAGGCGCGCTTCATCTGTGGCTCATGCTCGACAAAAGAAAATTTCTGATTGGGTATTGCTGAAAACGCAATTCGCGTTTCACGGAGCATTTGTACATGAACACCGAATTCCTATCAACTCAAATTCCAATAACACTAATTATCTTAGGATTAAGGGATTGTCACCAGGGATATTCATAGTGATTCTAATTGATCAACCGGTGATGTGCAAACAATATTTTATTTTTTTTTACTTTCTGATCCACTCGGCAAAAATAAAACATCGGTTGAGCAATTAGGATCACTACTTATTATCGTATATTGAACTGAAAGTCAAAATCAGGAAAATCAACAATTCCGGCTTGTCGAACTGAAACAAGTATGGGCCAGAGATGGTTTTCGTCCCGTCGTCGTAATCAACTTGTGACCTATACTTGCAAAAAAATTTTTTCAATATCTTGTTATGTGTTACATTGTTATTGCTAATAAATTAATAGCCATATAACCATATATGGTGTAAACTAATCTTCAGGTCGTGCGATATTAATTATGTTAGTTTACTTGCAAAATTAAGTTCGTGACAAAAATAGTTTTTATATAAAAACGCTTACTGAGCGTTAGAAAAGGTGATGTCGCATAAAACAGATTATCGCAGATTAGTTTTCGAAAGACAAAAGGTTGCAAAACATCTTATTATTTTGATCGGACTTTTGTCCTGTCGGACTTGTTGGCCGGAAACAGACAAATCACGGTTTGTTGTTGTCTGATAGATACAGATGATGATTCGTTAATGCTGACTGCGTGCGGTTTCACACGCAAATTGACTTCCCGCGACGACCACAACAAAAAACAAAAAAATTACATTACCGACGGTTTCGTAACTCGAGTGCAGGTTGCTAGTTTGTGACAGCACCTTTCGTTTAGCATGTGTCACTGATGGATCGCGTCGGGACGCGGTCCATCTGTGGCGCATGATTGATAAAATAAGATTTCTGTCGAGAACGAAACATCATATTTTTAAGACTTTCCCAGTAACGTCGTCAGCAGAAAAGAGTTTGCAACAAAGACGAGGCAATTAAAATTATTATTTCAATGGACAAAAATCAAAACAATTTTAAGGAAGATTTATTACTTGAAACTAAAAATACATTCAATATAGTGAGCCATATATCTGATTTAGCCCCACAGGCACCGAAAAATGTTTCATTCTCTTGGACCGACCTCTTAAAATGATAAAAACATAAAACAACAGCGTGGACATGAGAGTATTGACAAGAATAAATGCACGGCTGGTAAAGGTGAAGCGACTACAGCGTGTTTTGTCAAGTGTAAGTGATGGACCTCGCCTCATTTGTGACAAATAATTGGTATAATCAAAATTGCTTGCGGCCTACCTGTAGTATCGACGTTAATAAAGAAATCATTGCTTCGTCAATCAAGCCACCGATGCTTAGCCCATATGAGCCAATCGCATCATGGGAAAAATTTTACGCTGTGAGCTTGAAATTTTGAAAAATTATTTTGTCAAAAATACGACCGACCTTGAGAATGACTAATTTAGATTCATGAGCAAAGCGTGCATCGATTACACAAAGATTGATATGAATAAGATGTCACGTATGAATGTGTAATGTGAATATTTAGTGACCCCTTCCCCTAAACATCTTCCTGTTCTACATATTCAAATTATAATATGTCAAATGCTGTTTTACACCATAAAATACCTTTTATGAATTTTAATTATGTATAATTTGAATGGAATCGTGAGAAGTGGGACGTGATCGACAAAAATGCAAAATTTGCAAAAACAAGAACTAGGCTATAGGTTTTGATGACTCGTCGTTATCGCGAGTTATTTACTCATTTATAAGCTTAACACAAGTCTTGAAACTTTATGCTTGTTATTAATTCTAAATATGAATGGGCTGTAGAATAGTAAAAAGCACATTAATATTAACAAATATTTAAAAAGAACTTGTAAATCTCGGCAAATGAGACATTAATATTGTTGAAAATACGATTTTTTAAATGTGACGCGTCTAATTTAGAATAAACCGCTCGAAACCTGTCAGTATTCAAAGATTAAAATTGTCCATAAAAAGGGATTGATATCATGTAGACACACTGCCATAATCTACAATCGCAATTCAGACCTGTCACATTGTCTGGACAAACGTTCGTTACGTCCGTACATGACAGTCACGTTGGATGTGACTTCACATTTTGAACTTCTATGAATCCAAATTGAATATTTGAAATCATCAGACCTATGTACGATCTATCTAGAGCAGCGGTGGAACTACGTCCTATGAAAGTCGACAGTTCAAACCCAGACAAAGAATGTATGAAATCGGAGAACAAAAGAAGCTACAAATAATAATTAACTTGCGCTACTCCTGGACAAAGCACTGCAACACACTCTGCGTGTATCTTACACCGGGCCACATTGGTTTCATACTGAACTGAAAAGCAAAACGTAGGATAAACTAGATAAAGTTGTGAACAATCGCATTATGTGAAATGAAGTTCATTCATTTTCAAAGTTATCGTGTACAACATGGCTATCAACGCAGACATTATCGACCTACAGCTTGATCCCCAAATCCGTTCTTTCTCACGGTTCGGAAAGGCGTTTATATTTAGATTTCCTTGACATATTGATATCCCTATTACACAAATTAGACCTACTTGATCACACAAAAAGTGGGAAATCCTGTCCATTTGAGAGAGTCGGATAAGCCAACGATAAGCACACGAGACCTTGCCAAAATGTCTGTTTTGGAGTACACTTTTTGCGAGTCTCAGGGTCAACAATTATTGTTATGTATTCGATCAAGCATGGACTTAGAGTAAATCGCGCTTGAATAGCGCGATTTACTCTCAGCCCATGCTTGATCGATCATAAACCTATGGAGTTCCACAACAGAACGACAATAGAATAAATTTGATTATCACACTACTTAGTAAATGCTAATCACTAATTTAATTTTTTAATCCGACTTACAAAACAATAGGTTTTTGCTGCAGGGTACAACGGAATAAGATTTATAGCTTGCGAAAGCAGACTCGGAGTGCATTTAGGAATATCGCGCTGGTTGGGAAATTAAGTGAGTACAAATATATCGGTGTATTAGGTGGGAATTAGTCGAAAGTGATACCTATAGTAAAGTATACAGTGGGAGCGCAAGATCTTCGAGGTCGGAGAATTCCTTCCTTACTCGTCACGAAAAAGTAAAACCCCTTCGTCCACCCTGCATGCACAGGCTTGGTTAGCATTGTCTTAACATATTTACTTCGTGTGTTAAAAGTGTGTATGAGCGTGTGTTAAAAAAAGGTCGGTCAGCAGATACAACTAACTAAACTTTGTAATAGCGATTTCGGTGGTAGCTTTTAGCATAGCTTCCTACTACCTTGCCTCGTGCTAATTTCAACTAAAAATTGGAAAATTCACTTATCACCAAAAATGGTCAAATGACCTACCATACCACTTATTACGACGCTAAATGAGCCCATTACGTCATTGCAACCCGACCCACAATTTTTGCTCCAATTCCTTCGTGACCAAATCTAATCGAGGCTTTATTCGGCTATGGATGGACCACACATTAAAGGAACAAATAATTAATTGACCAATGTTAATATTTGTGAATCAAACAGTACAAATCGTTCTTTTTTGCTTAACACCTAATACCTAGGTTTCCACGTTTCCGCTTTGAACCGTCTTTTACGTACAGCACAGGACGTACGGGAAGTTATAAATGTTCAATATGAAAGCTCTCAATCATTGAATGCTCTTTTATCCGACACACTTGAAGTCGGAAATAATCAGCCACTACTCAAGGGTGTGCTATTAAAATTATGACGTCAAATAGAAGTGTACTTGAGGCAGAAGACATTGAAGCATAAAATGTTTGACTATTCAATTTGGTCAAGTATGGGCCAATAATAAACCGCGCCAACAAGGCGCGGTTTATCTGAGGCTCATACGTGACAGAATAGTATTTCAAGTAGGTGCTGTTGGAGATAATATTATCTTTAAAAGCTGTCGAGATTTTTTATCTGGTTTCTGACTTTGGATTTCTTTGATGTGTACAGGTTTTTGTTGGCAGCCTGTTGATTTCAGCAGGGTATAAGTGGTCGTGGCTATGGATATTGATAGGAAAAGATATCATTGTGTATTTTACCTTGAAGATTAACTCCAGGCAAGGTCGCAAACAACATTTGGAGGGAATTGACGATCATAATATGGCTACCGCATTAAATATAAAACCAGGAACCCCAAACAAAGCATAAAACGTTTTTAACAAAACTGAATTGTAGAGATTTTAGTAACAAGAATGTCAAGAACCGATGGCGCATCTAGAAAATGATATTTTGAGCTAGAAAGGTTGCGTTCGTTCAAATTGAGAAATATCTATACAAGGACATATTGCCCAACAAACTTTGCACCAAAATTGCCAAGTTAAAAGCAGCGTTATCAGGAATTAGATAGAACTCAATTTTATGGAAAGGATAAAACAGGATGAGATAAACAGACCTCACATAAAAATCTAAGTTGTTACACTAAACCTGTGAGGTCGGTCAAATATAAAAATCCAGAGGAAATTCTTCACAACTTCTTTTTGTACATATTTCAATAAAACGGGTTGACTGGGAATATTTTGCTGAAAGTTGTTTAGTCAAGTTAACGAATAAAAAAATTGAATGGAAAAGTTAATTTCGAAAAACTTGTATTGCCATGGAGAGTTTTATCACGATACCCAAGAACTGAAACAATAAAAATTCAACTAAAGTGTAACCTGCCTTTACAACGCCTTCGTCGACACCCTCCCCAGTCAGCGAGCGAGTTCCCAGTCAGAAAAATCGATCCAAAAACGTTTTGTTAAGTATGGGCTAATGATGGAACGCGCCTTTGAGGCGCGGTCCATCTATGGCCATACTTGACAAAATAAAAATTTTGATTGTTCTGTACAATAATTCACCTCACTCAATTGAGGTATTGTTAC
Organism: Styela plicata; assembly: GCA_963675895.2. Classification (NCBI taxonomy): domain Eukaryota; kingdom Metazoa; phylum Chordata; class Ascidiacea; order Stolidobranchia; family Styelidae; genus Styela; species Styela plicata. The sequence goes on along the minus strand of OZ023151.1, from coordinate 14,317,551 downwards.
AAGTCATTTATGAATTTTAAATATTTGCTCCGATTTCAGCATTCTTTTAAGCGTACGTAATGTTTGATTGCCCATGTAATTGAGATGACCATCCCGAGTATTGTTTCCGATGATGATCTGTAGCGACAATGACGTCATACCGTGGGAAGGCGCGAGAAGTCGAGGGCCATTTTCACCCAGTTTCAAGAAGCTTGGCTACACACTTTACAAGAAAGTGATGTAACCAACTGGCAGGCATCATTATCCCATTATCCTAAATTAGGTTGTATATTTTATGACAAATATATTCGTTTCATGTTCAATTAAGTTCGTGATCTCAAATCGTTCAATGTGGTCCAAATTGAAAGGTAGGCTACTATTGACACGGTTTTATATTGCCTATTTTTGACATTATTTATGCAAATTATAAGGACCCCGGTCGTTTTTAGCTCGTACACACGTGATGTGGAATTCGGTTTATATCAAGTTACCTAGAACAGTTTGGGTTTTCTATCTCGTTTATTATTAGCTTCATAGTCACATATTTGAGTTACAGGAACTTTGGGAAACAATGGGAAGATGTATTAAGGTCCGACATACCGTTGCTGAGCAGGATTATGGCTTGGTATTCAGTAATGAAAAGTAATAAAGTTCAAAGCAGGAAGCAGAAATAGTGCTTACCTAGAGGCAGTACTTGGGTTTGAAGAGATAAAATTTCTGATTGGAACAGTTTAGATAGATGGGTACATACAATAACCATTAAAAGTTCTAAGCAAAATTGCTGCGCCTTCGTAATATCACTTCTAACTGACGCATGTTTCGGATTGCTGTTATTAACGAATATTTGGATGTATTTTATAGTAATGGGCGAATGGTAGCTATTTTCTAGTGTTTGAAGCTTCCCATTAACTTTGGATTAACAAAATATTTGGTCTCCTATGAAAATAAACTTAATATCTCGTGTTGACATAATGCATATTTATCACAAATGATTCAGCGCAATAACTTAGTAACACTTATTGAACATACCCCAGTGTGCGCCACAACTGAACTGCCATTCATACACGCGGCTCCACAGCCACATTATCGTCAAAGCCATGTTGTGAAACAATCTAGAGATCACACAACCACAGCAAACTCGTTGTCATGTAAGGAATTCCACTCTGACACAATTGAGCAATCGATAGGCAACTCTTTGGGTACACAATAGTTGTGGTTGGAGGGTATTTCCCTACCAGGATGGCAACGACGAGCGGTAAATTGTTGTTGGCAACAGTGCGTGGCGGAGAACGTCGTTACGTAGCGACGTAAAACGTGGAGAGGAACGCGCAAAATCAACAATAAAAGAATGAGAGATTCGAAAGGTGTGTTTCACCAGTGCTTTGAAATCGCTTTGGAATGTCGGTCGTGTTTGACTTGAAAGCGCCAAAACACGCCGCGTCAACGGACACCTCTATCGATAATCGAGTATAGAGACTTCCTTTCACATGTGAATCAGTGTTTTTGAAGTTGTCGGATAGTTTTCTTTTAAGTGTGTTTGTATTTATATCATCATAGAAAACGCGCCGAACGGAAAGTTGTCGGCTTCGCCTACAACACAAAATGATCATCTCTCGATTCGAAAATTCATTAGATTGTCTGGATCGGATTTTTTAAACGAATAAAATATTGCACGGAATGTGGAATAACAAACCCGCCTATTTTTGTCGGTACGACCAAGTTAGAAAGTTTATTTTGTCAAGTATGGGGTCACGGATGGATCGCGCCGTCATTAACCCCATATATTGACTATAACTAACCCCATTTTTTGCTAAATCTTTATAAATCATTTGGATTTTATGACTTAGTATGTGGAGGAATATCCGGCAGGATGGTCCCGTTACAGCACAATTATTACTTACCTGGCTGGGCAAACACACACACGTAATCTTAATTCTTAGTAAAATCATTTTTATCGCTTCTCTCATTGCTAAAATTTCACGCTCAGGGAAAAAAGGTTAAATTGTTAATTGTCATGGTTTTGTAATTATCGTTAACCTATTATATACTGATATTTTTATTGAATCAATTTGTACAGTACAGGTAACAAGAGATACAATATAGCGTTCTGACGGCGGACAATTTCTAGTAAAAAACTATTATCGTCATTTTTACTTCGAAACGATTTTTATTATCAACCCTTAATTATATTTTATTAGCGGTCAAAATATTTAGAGAATGCCTTTATTTTGACGTATTCATAAATATACGTCTCACTTATGGACGCGTATTTGTGACAAGTGTCGGCTGTTTCTTTTTTACTAAATTTGTTTTTTACCTATTTGTTAATTGTTAGGACAAGTTGTCGCAATATTTTGTATTTCGTAAATATTCTGGTTTTTTAAAGCGGATCCAGCAGCTGAATCCCAGCAGATCGGCCACCAGATTGCAAAATCCGTTTTGTTATGAAGTCAAGTGTGTAACACGAATAAAATGCATTTAAAAGAGCAAGGAACTTGAGAGAATAACGCACGATCCAAATAAGGAATTTTATCATGCATGTGCCACAAAACCGCGCCTAGGCGGCGCGATCCATTTGTGGCTCATACCTGACAAAATTAACATTCTTACAGGGCGACGATGTTGCTGAACGATTTTTTGCTTGTGTGTCATTAAAGACTCGTTCCATGAAACACGCGAGACAACTTTTTTCTCTCGCGTTGCCAATCGAGATATATTACCACTCGCGCCGACGGTGTAGTCATTCTCGCGCTGCCGTCGTGGCGTGTCGGCGCGTTTTCCGCTGCACAGTTTGGTCTGCGAGTTTGGATATTGTTAATTTACTAAACGTTTTGTTTGCAGCTTATATATATAAAATAAATTAATTTAAATGACTGAGATCAACAACAACCTACAAAGCAAAATGGAAACTATTTGCAAAAACAACATGCCAACAAGGAGACGAAGACTTTGCTCAGTTGTAGCACCAGAACTCGGAGTCGAATACACCAAAGAAGGCAAACGCACCGTAGTAGTTGGTGCCGCCAAAGTATCAACTTGCGCCGAAGCATCAAGGTTTCCACCCATACCACAAGAAAATATGCCGCAGCCGGCCTGCGTTTCCCAAAGACTACACCATTCTGGATACAATTTTCCATGTACACCTGTACGCGAAGTTAACGGACTTACAAGACACAATAGCTTGCCTAGACGAGTTGATTTTCATCGCCTTGAAAATTCAACAGATCTAAGAAACTCTGCCATAAGAGGTGCATTTCGTCAGCGTATAAACAGCTGCGATGAACATATGAAAAACAGCCAAACGGAGTTCATTTCTTCCGGGTTTTTGCCAGCACCAGTTAAAAAAAATATCCCCGAAATAGACTATTTAAAAGTACCATGCCAAAGGCCGGAACTCGCCATTAATTTAACACCGTGCCGAAGCAGCGAAGCCATCACAAAAATGGACGGTGCTCTCACAAGAAAGACCCAACGTTCAATGTCTGCACACTCAGTGGCACTCCCAGGACCGGATAGCTCCGTACTCAGAGATCCAGTATCCGGAAAAATATACAAACGCGGAAAACTCCTCGGAAAGGTTAGTGTTATTGGATATCTTATAAGCGCAATATTATTTTCGAAAATATTTATTATAAGCGATTGAATTCAAATTAAAACTTACCTTTTCATATATATTAAGTTTTTTTGGTGAAGACTAAATTTTGCGTTCTACGTGATCTATTCTTTACATAGAAATGAAGTTTTATGAAACATTAAAAATTGCGTGTTATTCTATAAATATTTATGCAATAACTAAACAGCGTGGTACATGAACGTGACAAGATAATATCCATTATTAGAAAAACGGAAACCGCGAGTGTAGTATTCATCACCGCTTCACGGCATTGTGGTCGTTGCAGTTTGGTGTTTATTGTGTTTCATAAGTTTAACACTTTAATTGAAACTCGTGAACTTGCTGCGTTTTGCAAAAAAAAAGTTACCAAGGTATCGTGATTTCAACTGTGATAACAATTGGAATAGCGATTAATTTGCCGCATTGAAATAGAAGCCCGAATTTCCTGCCAAAGACATCCCACCCAAAGTCTGTTTTATTAACTGTTTCCCTTCAAGTATTCGTTTATCAACATAAAGGCGTAACCGCCCCTTGTTGACAAACGCTCCTTTATTTCTGTTTCCTCTTTGGCGAATTTGTTCAATTCTCAGCCGCGCTGAATTATCCTAATTAAAAACGTTCTTAAAAATTCGAAAGAGGTATTTAAAAACATGTCGTGTTTTTCTTTCTTGTTTGGCCCAGTGATGATTGATTCATAATAATGATGACCCCGTATTCGTTACATTGCGATATTTAGTATTTAATTACAGTAATGGCGCGCGTGGCGTCGTCGAAAACAGCTATTAAGTTATTTCGTCTCATTTTCGGTTCAGAAATAGCCCAAAAAAGACTTTTTTGTCGCTAAATTTCATTTAATCTAACATAATTAATTTTCATTTTTGTAGGGTGGTTTTGCCAGAGTTTACGAAGGAACCGACCTCAGCACAAGCAAAAGATACGCTCTTAAAATCATCGACAAGTCAAGGATCGCAAGACCGCCACAGAGAGAAAAGGTTGATGCGGAAATTGAGCTTCACGCAGCTGCGTCCGAAGTTAGCCACCCCAATGTGGCAAAATTTGAAACAACTTTCGAAAATGCACGAATTATCTGTCTTGTTATGGAACTTTGTGAAAAGAGAGTAAGTATATATTTTTTATGGGTCATAGACTACTGATGGATCGCGCCGCCGAGTCGCGGTCCATCAGTCGGTCCATGTCTAGCGCAATAGTGTTTTACTCAACTGTATAAACATGATAAATACCTAACTTTCTTGTTTTTTTTTTTTTTTTTCCAGAGTCTTGCGCAACACTTGAGACGCAAGGAATACATCAGCGAATCTGAAGTCAGCGATTTGACGTGGCAAATTGTGTGTGGTCTTGCTCACATTCACGGATGTGGCCTCCTTCACAGGGATTTAAAATTAGGCAACATTTTGCTCGGAGACGACATGACCGTGAAACTCGGCGACTTCGGCCTTGCCACAAGAGCATCGTGGGGCAAAAGAAAGTAAGTTATCATTCCTTCGCTTTTTTGTTTTTGTTTTTTGTTATACCCCAAAATATAATTTTTCATGAAACTAACCACAATTTTTAATTTTCAGAACTATTTGCGGAACACCAAATTTCATTGCTCCTGAAGTTCTTCAAAGACAAGGACATGGACCCGAAGCCGATATCTGGGCAGTTGGGTGCATCCTCTTTACCCTGCTTGTCGGCAAGCCGCCTTTTGAGACCACAAGCTTGAAGGTGTGTATTATAATTACCGTTTTTTTTCGTCTTATGTGAAATGCTTTGGTTTCAGCCACACGACTCGAAGTCTCGTTGGCTTCCAATTCTTAATTACTAAACCACTAGCTTGTCAAAAATTATGTTACGATTTATAAAACGTGTAAATTCCGTTGTGTTAGATACCACCAATCACGGTTCCAATTTTCTCCCTAATTATTGTTTGATGCTGGACATGATTGTGGCATCCCACGAAGCAAAACAATTTTTGAGAAAGTTTTTGCCAATAATGGGCCATAGCTGTATTGCGTTTAAATAGTGAGACCCAACAATGGCACTGTTCGTGGCAAATATAAAGTCAACCGCGCCCAAAAGTTAGCAGATGTTAGTAGATTCATAACAGCGGTTTTAGGAATTAACCGCCAACTGGCTGTGTCGCTCGCGTTACCAAAAACAAGATAATCCGAAAAGCCGCAGTATAAGCTGATCGAAAACCGATAACTACTAGTAGCGAAGGCAAAATATAAAAATAGCGAGCATGAAAAATTCAAATTCAACGCCCCCTATGTCATGAAATATATTATATTACACCGGTCAAGCGGTCAATTTTAATTGCATTTGGAATATTTACGGAATATGGACTCTAAATATATTTCCACATGCTATCAACCTAATGATAATGATAATATTAATTTGCGAAATTCGTTAATATTCACGAGATGAGGCGAGGATTATATTGACATCCAGCATGTATAAAATCAATTTTTCGCTCCCCCTTTTAGTCGATATCTTTCTTACATAAACATTGTGCGTAAATTTTCACGCTTTTAATCTTGAATTTATTCGTATTTTAATTCTATAAATCCTCAAATTTTATCTCGAAAAATTTTTAACAGGAAATTTAAATTTTCACTTTTCAGGACACATACAAATGTATTTTGAAGAACAGCTACAGAATACCTTCGACGGTTTCTCCCGAGGCTGCCGACCTTGTGCGTTGGATGCTCCGGTCAAAACCCCACAATCGTCCGACCCTCGACGACATAACCAAACACGTTTTTTTCGTAAAGGTATAATTAATTATTCGGAAACTACTTTTTATTTTTATCTTTTTGCTTATTATCATGTTGTTGTGGTAAATATAAAACATGACATGTTCCCACCTCTTATAAAATTTGACGTAATAGTTTTCAGCCTTTGGCGATTTATTTTCCTAATTTATTTCAAGTTAGACAAGAACAAAAAGCAGTGATTTTTTGATAAAGATCACAAAACTACAAAATCGGGCAATTTATTTTTGTGTTACTAAACATAATTTTAACGTTTAAGGGAGTGGTACATCAAGATAACTGCACGTTAACCCAAGTCATGCCCGTATGGTGAAATAATTGAAATGCTATTTTGTTTAGCATGAGCCACAGATGGATCGCGCTGTGTAGGCGCGGTCAATCAGTGGCTCATGTTTAACAAAAAAGCTTTCGAAATCTAAGGACTGTTTTTGTAACCCTTAACGCGAGAACAATAATGTAATTTGATTTATGGCACAATAGACCAATTGTTTTAGGTCAAATTGCTTCCTCGTTTCAATAATTTTAACCAATATTAATTTTCATTTGCAGCACCAAACTCAACTGCGATACCCCAGCATTGAACAGCTTGCAAAGGAATATCCAAGCAAAGAAATATCGCCAGAATCGGCTCTACCCCTCAGAAGGAAGTCTGTCCTTCCACGACTGACAGTTAACAACAACCAATCATGCTCAGGAAGCTATACTTCCGTAGGAAGTGGGAACGGACAAGCTCGCCACAACTCTTGCCCGTCGGATCCTTGCTCGGTTTACTCAGTCGGAGCCGGTACAGGTGCTAAGACACCTCCAGCACGAAACGATCCTTCGTCATCCGCTGGACCTAAGATCTCTATTTTGGATCATATGAAGAGAGTCGCGTCCGAAGAAGACAACAACCAGAGTTCAACCTCATCGCAAACTTGTGTGGAAGAGGAGGTTAAGACAAACTGCACACCAGCAAGTGAAGAAAGCGTGGCTGTTCCGGAACCAAGCCAAAAATCCCAAATCCCAGTTGAAAGCGACACCCCTAAAAAAGTTCAAGAACCCTCCCCTGTTGATGACAGCCTAAAAACAAAGGCATCGGCAGCGAAATACAACACTGTTTTATCGAGAAAGCACGCCAATAACAAATCAAAAGCAAGCCCAGTAAAACTTCTCGCCAGCAAACTTCAAAAGTTCAAGTTGCCTTCACCAAAAAGCTGCATGAAAGCTGCCGCTCAAACAATGAAAGCCAAGGCCAACGATTATAAGACCACAAATGGTAAGTTGAATAAAAGTTTTATTCTCTCAACTCTAGTGAAGAAACTCAAGACGGCTTTTCCGAAATTTGTAGGTACACCATTAATGCATTAACGTGGCCAAGAAAATTCAATTTTAAAGTGCTCGTGACAAATAAAAAGCCTTATCGATGACAGGTTTTACTGTCTCGCTCGATTTATCGGTCATTTCTCCTTACTTTTAGGCTAGTCTGGCGGAGAAAAATAACAATGTCGACGACCAGCCGTCGCTAGTTGACATTTTTTTAAATTAAAATTCAACTGAACAATTCGCCTCGTGCTAGGATTGCGCTTGGCATGAGAACGCGTCTTGAAAAGCACTTTTCTCACTATTCGAGAGCGGTTGCTCGATACAATTGTGCTTGTTGACCCGTCCCACACAAAATATGATCGGAAACTATCATTTCTGCTGATTTTCAAATATTTATTCTGTATTTTTACAAATCGGCATCAGCCAGGCTTCGGGCTAAACTTTGTCCGTGTTTCTGCTGATCCAAATTCGTCTTATTTCATTATTTTAATCATTTTCTTTTCTATTAATTTTTAGCTTCAATCATTCCCACAAAAACGGAAGAGAAAGAAAAATTCTCCCAGGCCACCTGGATCACAAAATGGGTCGATTATTCCAACAAATACGGTTTCGGATATCAGCTTGCTGACGGCAGCATTTGTGTTCTCTTCAACGATGGTTCACACATTGCACTCCTTTCAGACGGAAAGTAAGTCCCTGTTATTTGCTGTTTGTTTATCTATCAGTTTGTGTGTTTATCCCCTACTGTGGACCTGAGCAGACAATTTTCATGTCTCGCATGTGTAATTATTTAATGATTCATACTAAAATACAAGCAACTTGTACTTGTTAAAGTGAATATTTTATTAACTGTTTTTCTTCTTAATTTTCAGAACTGTTGAATACGCCGAACCAGACTGGGCTTCCTCTTCAAGTAATTGTACCTTTTCCATCCACTCGCCGCCGGCGGCGTTTCTTCGTCCAGTAAAAATTCTTCAACATTTCACCGCTTACATGGACAAAAACTTGCAAAAAGCTGGCAACGACAGTGGCGAAAATGCTGCAATCACCACCGGGTCCGTCCGAATGTTAACATGGAGTAGAACCAGCGAACACGTAGCGATGTACCTGAGCAATGGAACAATGCAAGTCAATTTCTGTGCCGATCACACCAAAATCAATGTTTCGAATATCCACAAAAGCTCTGCAATGACCGTAACCTATGTGAACGAGGTGTGTATTCGATAATGATATATTTTACTCTTATATTATTATTAAAAAGTCACTGGCGAACCATATCAAAGCTGCAAAAATGGCTGCGCATCTTATGTAACATTCGTTCATAGAGGAATTTTCGAGAAAATGGCGACTTGAGAAAACTATTTAAAATTATGACTCTTTTTCCTGCATAAACAAAGCCAAGCTGAAAATAACTTTGATTCAATTTGACGGTTGTCGTACGTCGTTTTTATAATGATTTCACATCCGATAAAGGCCAGCCCGACCCATAATTTTTCGCTTAAAGGTTGTAGTTTTACCTAAACAATTGGACACAAAATGTCGGCATTTGTAAGATGCTTCGAACCAGACTGTTTAAGATAAAATGTGAGATTGCACACAAATACATGGCTTTTAACTTGTTTTACGCGAGTTATTATACCACCACTACCGTAGCGCCGCCGGGCCTCAAGATTTAAGGTTTTCCTGACAATTTTTATACCGTACCGGAAATATTATTTTATTAAATATGAACCACAACTGGACCCGATCAACTTACTAAACTTTCGGATTAAAACAATAACCTTTTTAACTTCGAATTTCTCAGCTTGTGATATTTCCAAATCGCGCGCTTTTATGTTATGTTTCTGTTTGCAAATACGACTGTTTAACTAATAAACATTCTTTTCCGTTTATAGAACAAAGAGACCTCAGTTTATGAAGCCAACCAGCTCTCTGAAATCACCGATTCCGGTCTTAAACGTCGAATGTACCAAGTACACAAAGAATTCCACTGTCTCTTGGATAACGACGACTGTATTTCTCATCCGTTTTGCGGAATTTTGAAAGACGAAGTCACCGAATCGAAATTCGAACAACGGGATGCTATGATCGCAGTTGCTTAAGTTCGATTCAAAATATTCGAAAGAATCGTTTCACCGCATCACAACAAAAATACACTGCAGAAGTAGATTCGAACAATTCGACGAACTTGATAAATCGTCCGCTATTAGTCCATATTTACGGAATTTATTTAATTTATTGTAGATTGAATTCGAACCAAATCGAACCGTCCTATTCGAATTCGAATATATCAGCTATTTTTGCTGCTAGAACTCCAAATCACTATGCTTTTTAGTTCATTTTTATAATTGTATTTATGCTGTAATTAAAAAATCTAATCAAGATGTATTCGATAGTAGTTTAACCAGCAATGATTACCGAACGAATGTACCCGATAGAAATAGAATTTTCTCAGATTTATACTCGATTTATGTCCGCATTTTTTCGAGGATAATTCGAAGAGGAATTCTGGAATCAGGTGCATACAGTAATGGCATCCTATATATTTATTACTATTATTTACGTTGTTGTGTTGCGTTCCTTGCCAATTTGAAATTCATTTCTTCTTTATCTTGTTTTTATTACTATTGCCATTTTTTCTTTCCTAAATTATAAAACATTAATTTCACGCTCGACTTGGGGTGAAAAATTTTCTTTCAACCGTCTCTTAAAACTACTAAAACTTAAATCATATTACGCAACGCCGTCAGATGGTAACTGTTAAGTTACGCAAGACGTACTCACGTTCGAGAGACGGGATGACGTCGTACTTAACTGTGCCGCCCAATCAGAAATCTTATTTTGTGAAGTATGAGCCACAGATGGACCGCGTCGGAGCGACGCGGTCCATCAGCGACTCATACTTCACAAAACGTGTTTCTGAATTGGTACTGGCGATCCATAATGCTTAATTTCACTAATTTTATTTTCCAACGCCGCGCGTTTTCGTTACGCGTTGTTTATTTATTTGTTTGTTTACTATTTTCCCCACTCATTTGTTGCTATTTTTACTATTATTATTATTATTTATTTCCTAAGTTGCTACCGCGAACGTCGACAAGAGTCTTCTTTGTTATTTATTTATCTTTGTCTCTATCTCTCTCTCTCTTCACTTCATATCATTTAAAGTTGACTCTCAAAATAAAATAAAATGAAACGAAACAATATGTTGAACGGTATTCTTGCGTTTCTAGGGATTTGGGTATCAGTATGGCTATGAGTTGAGGGCAGATGTTCCAAGATTACCAAGTTTTTCTAGCAGAAGGTTGAGGACCGGGGTTTTTTGGACGTCACTAGGATTCTTTTGAACTCGCGGTAAGATGCAATCTCGCCGAGATCCCGATTTGCGACGTCACATTTTGGTAAAATCGCTCACATCAATGGATGTTTCCTCTATTCATTTCTAAAATTGGTCCCCGCAGTTCTCGTAAGTTGGGTAGACAGATGTTGTCTCAGTAAAAGCTGGTGATTGTATATGGTTACCATATTATCGCTTTCTGAATGTAGTCGGTCCGTCGTGCACTCGCTCGCATGTTGGTCAAAGAGATGAAAAAAATAATCTTTTGTTTTGCCAAACATCAGTTGCGGACTGCTTGGTGAAATATATCAATATGAATTTTAAAATCTGACCATTTTTCAGATTTTGCTCATGAATATTCTCTATATAGATTACCAGATTGAATATTTCGACTGAACTCAATTTAAACGACCTTTTAGGGTTTCCCATTAACCCAGTACAGGTTCGATACTAATTTTTAGAGGATTGTTAATCTTCCCCACGTTCTGGAGCACTTAAAAGGCCATTCTACGATTTTATTCGTTTGTCGAGGGGGTAGATGGGAGAATCTATCTCCCCCAAATATGCTTGTGGACGCAACTAGAAACTTAAATTATATACTATGTGTCAATTTCTTTTGACAACCATTTTTGATATTGTGAGGTTAGACTCTTCAACGAAAATGGAAGATTGCTGCTCTTATTTTAGCAAGAAAAATGACGTTTTTCCCAATTTTAGACGTGTAATTTATCGCAAGATAATAAAGATCGACGTTCGATGTTTACAAAACCTTGGAATTTGGCTTTAAAATAATTGTCGTGCATGATTATTCCTGATCAAACAGAAATTTAAGACTATTAGCCACGATAATAAGGCTTTTCGTGACGTCGTTAATACTACTGCCCTTTTTATTTGCCAGATGTACACAACAATGGTTTCAGGAAAAACAAATCGGTTTTCGTTATTATCCCTATAATTTTCTAATGATTCCGTTTGAAATTAAATTCTACAGATATCAAATTTTAAAAAATCCAATGATTCAAGAAAATGTTTGGATATATCAAATTCCAGTAAATTTATTTATGAATCTAAAAATATTTGGAAATAATTTTTATTCTCTGCGACGATGGTTGTTATTGATCCTGTTGGTCTAAATATTCTTGTCGGTGTGCCTTAATTTATCAAGCATGGGTCACAGATGAATCGCGCCTTTCCTATTCTGAATTTTACACATATAAATAAGTATCCCTAAGCGATCGTCATTAAACCTTTATATCAATAAAAATTCCCCCAAGTTTTATGTGAGAAAATGCAGACGTTTTAATGGAGTCATTTTGATGACGAAATTAGTCGATGGTTATTTTACGTTCTTTATTAGCGATGAATGATATAATATGCGAACATCTGGTTTACAACCATTTTATAGTGGTATTCTCATTATTTGTCTAAATTTATCAGAAATCAAGGTTAATTTGCTAAAATAATGTCGCTTTTTACGTCATCTAGGCATCGTGGTCGAAACTGGGTGCTCAAAAGTTGGGAACCTGCTTGGATACTTTTATTATCTTAGTTTCGTCTGAAGGTCAAGGTTTTGTGGTTTCGGTGAGACACTAGATCGACCTTGCACTATAGATTTTAAAGCTCATTACGACGTTCGTTTGATGAAGATGTGGGTGCATTCGTAACCCCTGTAAAAAAATCACAAAGGGCAAGCGTCTTTTTCTTACCTAAATTTTTTGTTTATGTAAGGAAGCGTTATTCATGGTCAGTTTCAGCTCTTAGGCACATCCATTTTTTAAACGAAACTATCATAAAAAAAACTTTGGTAACTTCAAAGTTCACTACTTCTCCCCCTTCTCTGCACCCAGGCAGTTGTTATTATGATGTCATCAACTCTTTTCTCCGGCTTTGGTTCTTAATCCGAGAACGTGTTTTGTTTTGCCATTTCTCTATATGGTGTCCGTGTACTACACTGTAACAAAAAATGCAACAAAATCACTGGTCTTTGACAGTAATTTTACTTGGCGGTATTGAAAAAAATTCAAAAATGACTTATTTGGCCAAATATGGGGTGTTGATGGAACGCACCGCAAAGGTGCGGTCCATCAACAGTCATATTTAGCATGAATCTCATCAAAAATGCGTTTTTCAAACTTTGGTAATGTGCAATTACTGCAAATGATTAGTGGATTTACTATACTTTTGTTATAGTGTATGTGTCCACAATTTTTGCTTCAGTGCCCAAACTTGTTAGTTTAGTCAATTCTATAGTCTGTAAATTGATATTAATAACCATTTCATGACACATCCTATTAATATGGTGTCTCATTTTCCTTCAATTTGTCGTTGAATTATTATATCATTTTTAGGACAAACAATTATTGAGAAATTTTCTTTTTTGACCTATTCACTCAAAACACTGACAACAACTAAATATTCAGTTGAACAAACCTGTGGCCATCACAAAACTTGTTATATATTTCGTAGTATTAACTTTGGAAAATACAGTTTCGTTGATATATTCAAATGCTGCATCTATTCAAAAGGCCATTTTTATTCCAATCCGGCCATAATTTTTCGCAGGAAAAGAATTTTTTTATCAAATATGGTAGCGCGAACCGCACTGTTTTTTCTTTACAATCCATCATTGCAGAATGTTTGTTGGACAAAATAAATCGCTTCTGACTATTCACAAAATCTAATTACTCCAAATAATATTTACAATTGCGCTGTTGTGTGCGCTAGTGATGGCAACCTAGTTATTTCTTAGCTGTTCTAGTTATTTCTAAACTCAGTAAACTAGATATACTAGGTAGACTAGGTATTTCTACCTAGAATCGACAACACTAGTATAAACCTACCAGCTTTAACTATATGAACGTACCTTAACAAGTTAAAAAAACTCAAAAGTTTTGTGGTGGAAATATGGGGCGAACTTACCGGGATTCGAACCCGATATCATGGATATTTGATGCCAACATGATTCACCCATTCTATTACTAGATTTTTCTACATACAATTTTTTTTTTCGCAACAATCTAGTTTTTCAAATAAGGATTTCGGCGAAGGATGTTTTTTCTATTTTTCTGGAAATCCGATACCAGTACGATCAGGTGAAGTCGTTCAACTAGAAAATTTACAAAACAAACCTCACCTAGGATAGATACATGATATCAAACGTTTTGCATAGATTGCGTCACTGCGTAACCACGTTCAGACGACTCAACAAAACAAAGTGTGAGCAACGCGATGATTTTCCTAGCTGGATTTTCTCAACACGTTAGTATGTAGGGTATTTCCTATTTTGTCTACAAATATCATTCTGTCAAGAATGAGTCACAGATGGAGCGCGCCTCTTCGGCGCGATCCATCAGTGACACATGCTTGGCAAAACTTATCTTGACACAATCTTACTTACCAGATTGCTTCGTGGTTTTGATAAAAGGCGTATCAGGGGTTAAAGATCTCGAGTTCAAGAACCGAAAAAGCGGTCAATGAATGCATGCTCCCCACTCCACTCATATCTTAGATAGGCTTGACCGAAACGGAAATCCCTCACCCGCTCGACAAGATGAATTTTGTGAGTGTGGGTAGGGAAGAAGGAGTGCTGCTCAGGGTGATTGACCAAGATGAGTATAAAATTTCACATGTGAAAGTCAGAAACGACAATATTTTTTATACTGCTTTATTGTGACTCATACTTTAAACAAGAGATTCCCTTTACCAGAATTTTAATTTCTTCCGAAATGAATTTTCTAAAACAGACAATTTTAATTTTATCACAGTTTTGGCTCGGCCATGGGCTATTGATAAAGAGTGGTTCTGTCCATCCTTCTACCGTTGATATTTCACTTTTTCACAGATATACTTTTCGGTACGAATAGTCATTTCAAAAATTTGAGTTATTTTGTTCAAATATTCTGAGCTTGGAATGAATAATTTGAAAACTATCCAAAAGCAAAATACTCCTACATACGATTGACTTAATTTTCAGAATCTTGAATTTCTAAAGATATACTATTTCACAAATTTTTGTTTGATGTGAAACACAGCTATGAAATTTTCCTGCAACGTCATTTCTCAACTATTGGGCGATAAATGACCGCACGTCTCATATTATGGGTGTGATCTATGCGCGTTCTCACGAGGTGACGTCACTCGTGTGACGTCATCGGAAGTCATATTTCATATCTACCGGTCAATTGGACTTTTACACTTAATTAAACCATTTGAGAAGTGAACGATCAATCAAATCAACTAGTGTTGTATTGCTGAGAGGCAGAATAAAATTGTTCGACAATTTGTATGCACTTCCAATTAAAGGTTTGATTTTGTCAAGTATGGTCCAATGGTTGACAACATCTTATCGGCGTAGTGGGTCATACTTAACGAAACATTTTTTTTCACTCAGATGGAATAATGATCAAAATTTTAACTCCCGCTGTAATTAGTTCATTTAGTTTCTTAAAATTTTTCATATTGTTAGGACTGGGGATGCGTGTATATATTACAGTTTAGGAGTTTATTACTGCCCTGAAATATATTCTAAGCGTCATAAGAAGCGACTAAAAGGAAACAAATATGCGGTAAACGGTTCTATCATCACCCATGGCTCTCTTTGTTTTTTACCATAGCTACTCAGTCCTCTTTAGAATGTTTGCCACATAGAGTCCAATTGCTGGCACTACATTTTGTATAGTAGCCTTTTGCCATTGAGTGACCGTTAGTTGGTTCTTTTTAGATGCTCACTGCCTTGCTTAAAGCAAACTTCAATAACAAAAATATTGTCTGATTTGGGTAATTTTAATATTCATTTATCTAAGTTGATCACAATTTTTTGTCAAAGTTTTTGGGTCAAAGGTAGTGCTTGGCAAAATCGAATCATTAGGAATTTGAATATGATGTGAATAATTATTTTTTTCAAATCGGACCGAATCATAAGTTCCATGTAAATTACAACTATCTCTGTTTTACTATTACACCTTGTCTCCGATGTGGAAATCAGTAAGAACAACAATTTTCTTATTTTAACGACAAAATATAATCGAGTTTGGTCAAACTTGACCAAAATCGATTGTATTTTGTTGTTAAAAATGAAAATTCTAGTTCATTTAGGAAGTTTTTGTTCCTATGAACGAATCCCAATTGACTCGAATAAACTGTGATTCGAATTGATTCGAATTATCAAATCGAATTGGCCAGCCTTAGTCACAGCTAGATCGCGAATTGATAGCGCAATCGATCGTTGATTCAAATTTAACAAACAAAAAATTACTGCACAAAATATTTTTCTCATCGATTCGAGCTGAAAATTTTTACGATGTTATGCATATATTCAAAATTTAAAAAATATATTGGAAGGAATAGGGCAATTATTAATTCTTCTTATTAATTGAAAAATGGAATTATGTTAAAAAATATTCGGTGCAAAATAATTAATGTGTAATTAATTAATTAATTCGTTAGTTGATACGAAAAATGAACGTATGTATCTGTAACTGCAAATCTGTCAAAGCGATCCGAAATTCTATTTTGTCTGGCATACGTCACAGACGAACGTACAGATGAACATCAATGACAAGCTTGACAGAAAAACTTTGATTAAATTTTTTTTTGGTTGAGATATAGTTAGGTACTAGACCAATAGAAGACAAGCCATAAAAGGATCGTGTTTCGGCGACAATATATTTTTGTCAATTTCATGTGAAATTATTTAGGAAGTAAAACAAGGGCAAACCCACAATCGTGAGAGTTTTACCGGCGATTACAACCAAAAAGAGGATTTGGGAATTTATTTTTGTCAGAGCAAGTCGGCGACGTTTCAAAAATCGAGTATTTTCAAAAAGATCCAAAAAATTTTTTCAAATAGCACGTGATTTTTAAAATATCCATTTTTTAGCGAAACGAAAAACATATAATCCTACGTCACGATAAAAAACGCACTCTAAAATTCTTGTCTGAAAAAGTCTATCTTTGGCCAGGCGAAACCCCACAGAAATAAAATTTATGAAATCTCTGAATCTCTTTAATGAACCAAAAATATCAATTTCTATAAATCGGGCCAATATTTCGAGGCGAGACCAGACAAAACATCCAAAAGCAAGGTAAATAAACATAGCGAGGGGTGTAATTTGGGTTTGGTTCAGACATTCCACATAATATTTAGGATTCCAAATTTAAAATAAAATTTTTCCAATCTGAACATAATACGTATAACTATGGACCAAACAACCTAACGTCAATTTTATTCTTTTGCCATGAATAGCCATATTTTGAAATTGTCGCGACAAGACGTGTTTTTCTAACCTTTGACCTCGACGACGCACCAAATGTCTTCCACGCTCTCCGGCGTGATGGGCCCAACCCCTTTTGGGCGCCAGAGTGACTTATGAAGTAGCGTTGTGTGGGCTTGTTTTTAGCTACCGTTCTTTGATATGCGCTTTTCTTAGACTCTCAAGCCTGTCAAAATATTAGTTTTATATTAACACCGTTGCCACATTTTAACACCTTTCGTGCTGAGACTTCATGTCTGTGCTATTCAAGTGCAAATACGTTTCCTTGAAACAAAAATAAAATATTTAATCCTCAACTGGGTCATACATGAAACGCGCTTTCCAGGTGCGTTGCATGTGTGGCCCAGCTGAAACAGAGTTTTCAGTCCTGACAAAATCTCTTGTTGGGAAACGAGCGTGTCATTGTGACGTATTTCGAGATTTTTAAGGAATAAAATATATCCATAGAACACTGGAAGCATAATATTAACGGCAGAGTATCAATTTGTATTATGACTGTGCACTTTGGAGGCCATTTTGTCTATGTTTTGCTCAATGGCAAAGTTCATATATGTATATATTGTGACCAAGCGTTTTAGTGTTTGTTGTAGATTCAGACACCATTTTATTGCAGATATGGCAATTTGGCAATTTCAAGTTTTGAAGCATTTTACTTTTCACTATATACAAATTTGTTCGAGTGGTCAAAAAAAAAAAATTAGTCTTGTATCACACCTTCAGGATATAACTCACTTAACATTTTAATCTGGATTTTTGTCCATCGCCCAGTACAATACTACTCACTGCACTAATCACAGTGGTTTTGCCATTAATGTTATCCGTTTGGAGTGGGAATTGTTAGTGATTTTTATCCTATTTTCGACCTTGTGTATGGTTAATTTCATTAAGAAATAGGCTTTAATTAGTGATTGCTGTTTTCTACGATTTGTGCTTTATTATTACTGGAAGAAGAAGTCGAAATTTTCATCAAAATTTGTTGAAATAAAAGAAAAGAATGGCTTTGGGCGGGCATGGTCGTCTCTTTCAACTTTTTAATATATCCACCCTTCGATCATTCCTCAATTTATAAAAAAAGGCGTTCAACAAAATTTGGTGCGATGAAAGAAATTTTGATATAACAATAATACTTGAACACAATAATTTATCACTTCGTTAAATAAACAACAAATTTTGACATGTTTTTCGTCAAAAGGTTGTATTTAGACTCAAATCATGCCACACCCACGACGAAGCATGGCTCGAATCGATATCCACACAAAATTAATGATTTTATTAGGCATGGGCCACCGATGGCCCAAACCATGCTGGACAAAACAAAATTAGTCTGGCTTGGAATATATGAAGTGGAAATACTATGCACAAGCATATGCCATATGTTTGGCCCATACTTCTTCTTCAAGATATCAACGCAAGCCGATCAAACATGAACAGACTGTAAATCCAAATAAGCAGAACACTAATTTTGTCAAGCATGAGCCACTGATGGCCTCCGCGTCTTCGGCGCAATCCATCAGTGACTCGTACTTAACAAACACAAATTTTGTTGATAAGCAAAAACCAAGCATGGTTTCCATCAGCAAATAAAAAGCAAAAATGACCTTATCGTGCAAATTACACGGGTGTGTCTAATTATTTCCCATTCATATTCGTTGAAGAGAGGCGGGTACATGACTACATGACGTCACAGGGTAAATATTGACCAAAATCTTTATATAGTCATACCTTTTTCCCGCCAAAATGGTCCTTACGATCTAGCTTGTACCATAAATATAGAGTAAATTCTTACGTGGGCTATACATAGTGTATAATATTAAAAACTTATTAAAACGACTTTGAGGCGGATACTTTCTCTTCAAAGCAAAATTATTTTGAAAAATTATTATCAATCAAGTATGGCTCATATTTTGCCGGTTTTAAAAAGGCTAGAATATCACAAGGGGGTTGGGCTATTTATTTGTGATGAAAGTCGGCATCTGTATATTGTGTTTTTTTGTGTATTTTCAATTAATCAATTTGATGGCTGTGTACGTCAATGTCTACGACCACACCCTTTTGAACAGTTTCAATTTATCATAATTGGTTTCTTTTTCTTCTTATTATTATTCCTCTACGTTGGTTAGATAGACTTTGATACCGATCACCCCATTTCGAAATTGTTGCCCCTGGTTATCCCTACCCTTACTCCTAACTTGATGTTCGCTAACAGGTTATACACTATGATAAAATGCAGAAATTTACTGTTCATTTGCAGTAATTGTATATTAACGAAGTTACGAAGTTTACGAAGTTGGACTGTTTGAGAACCGCGCCTCGAGTCACGTAACAGCAATCGGTGGAAAATATCGAATTTATAGTTTTATCCAATATCACCAAGTTAATTTACTTTCAAAGAACGACGATTTTACTGAGTTTTTGTTGCAGTGTATGTGTAGCGCGTTCTCATAACCGTTCAAAACAAGTGAGATCTAAATTTGAAATTCTGCTTGTAGCCAAATAATGATGCAATATCTCAATCAGCGATTTCATTTTGTCAAGCATGAGCCACAGATGAACCGCGCCGCGATCCATCAGTGACCCATACCTAACGAAGGATGTTTAGACACAAATTTTCTAGCCAGGACTTCGGAAAGCATGTTTGCTGTAAAGTGGTTATCTTGACGTTAGAATAACCTCGAAATTGCGTCAAAGGAAAGAAGTTTATGGCAAAATACTACTAAAGAAGAATTATGGTAAAAAAGGCAACTGTATTATCAGGCTATTGGTCTGGGGGACGTGAACTCACTACTTATCCTTCCTCTGTGCCTTTGTGTTTGCGGGTCCGTACGCAGTACATGCAAGGGTACAGTAGCAAGACTAATTATGACTAACTAGAGAGATTCAAAGTCTTGCTTCACACTTAAACAAATTTATTCCTGTAACTGACCAAAAGCATTTTAAAAATGCTTGTTTGAAGAAGTCTGACCTTGGTCAGACGAAACGTTACAGAAATAAATTTGTGAATTATCATGTGAGGCTTTCTCCATGCGATAGAAAAATGATGTATTGCATCGTACAAAAAAGTTATTTTACCATCGCCCAGAGCACTCATTTTATTATTGTGGTCGAGTCCTGTCAGGGATGTTTTTTACTTAAAGTGCAGTTGCTGGTACTTCATCTTGTTCTAGGTCTTTTTTGCTAAAATGGGCGTTATTTGTTTTCTACGTTTGGCTCTGCTTGGAGCAAATTTCAATAAAAATATACGATAAAATACATATTTTTTCGGTTTAAGGTACGGTTGCCGGTTTTGCTTTTCATATTTGTAGTCAGAATAATTAATTGCTTTAGAGGGAATCTTGGGGGATTTTCTTTACAACGTTTTTTCGCGGTAATGTCTCAACTATATCAAGTCTGATGCATCTTAAAACACTAAATGAAAGGTGTTAACTTCCAAATATATCGTACAAAGATAACAACAGGGTTTTTGCTTAAGGTGATTCACTCATTCAAATGTCTATGAAAACAGACAAGGGTGATAACTGGCGCTTGGGCAAATATGAAGGCTATCGTGCCTTCATTTGCACCAGATATTGAATTAAAAAGAGTTCAAAATATTTTGAACCACCACCGTTATCATTTAATAAAGTAAATCTTGCGATGCATTTTTTTATGTTCACGGAGCTTCATATAGTATTATATATTTTCATAATGACTTATACGCCGAGTACAAATGTGAAAGTTCAACTAAAAATTAATAGTCTGAATAAATTTTTAGTCGCAAAATTTGTGGTAACTTTTTTTTTGTGCATTGGGAACGAGGAGACAATCAATCGAAGGTTGTTTTCGCCCAACTGAAATTGGTATTTTTGTTAAGCATGGGTCACTGATGGATCGCGCCGCCTAGGCGCGGTCCATCTGTGGCGCATACTTAACAAAATACCATTTACAAGGATCCCACCAGTCGTTAAGGCTCCACCAGCCAACATAAATACCATATTATCGCCAAAAGTCTAACGCTTCAAGTACATAATTATTAAATAGACTCGCGTGACAAATTACTAATCAAAATTTCAAAAATTCCAATAATGGTTTTCAATAATCTTTAAAATAAAAAGGATTTAAGAAAAATTATATCCTTGAATGTATAATTTTCTCGCCTCATTAGTCTATACGGCACCGGTACGTCCGTTTTATAATTTCACCGTAAGATTTTTAACATTTGAAGTCGATGGTATGAAAGTGTACTTTCAAACCGGCCAAGCTTGAACGATAGATAAATTTTGAATTTTCTACGCGTCACCTATGTTTCAAGTACGGCCACTTGTGCAATGTTTACTTTTTACGATGACGTCAAAAATTCCGTAACAAAATTAGATGTTGAAATTCACATTCGTTAAATAGTTGCCGCTCACATTATAATCAAGTTCTCGTCTTTTGCTTTTAAAAAAATAGTAAAGGTGTATAGTAATCTAACAGGTATTCTGGAGAATGCCATTGATCATTTCCCTCCAAGTATTGACCAAGCATGATACACCCATGCTGTTTTACATTCGTTTATTTTGTATTTAGCCAATTTAATTTGGTTTTCTACACTGTAACAAAAGTGCAGTAAATTTACCGTTTTTTGTGGTAATTGTATATTTTCAGAATTCGAAACCACCTAGTTGATAAGCTACATGCCAAGTATGGGCTGTTGATGGAACGCGCCTCTGGCGGCGTGTTCCATCAACAGACCATAATTGGCGATTTTATAGTTTTATTTTTATATCACAAATACAATTACTGACGAAGACCGTTGATTTTACTGCGTTTTTGTGACAGTGTGGTTTTCTATAAACGGAAAAAGCTTCCGTAAGTGCAATTTACATAACGTAAATTCCTGGAAATAATTTTTGTCTCGGAAATATTTAATTAGTCAAAAGTACAGGATTGACTTGAACTTTATAATAATAATTATCGGAGAGCAGGAATTCGCGCTTCGAACCGAATAAACAAACTGCATCAGGAATTCGAATAAGAACATTCGAGCGTCAATGAATTTCTTCATTCCTTCATTGAATTAGAACGAAAACTTGCTAAATGGAGTGAATTTTCTCATTTTTAAAGACAAAATACAATCGTATTAATAATATTCATATCATTTTCTTCGGATGAACAAAAAATCTTCAAATTCATCAACACTGCTATTTCCTAACAGTACTGATCTTGAGAATGCAGAATGCAACCGTGTTAGGGTTTTGATTAATCAATATAACAATCATATTTTAAAAATTTTAAAATGGTAAAAGTTGGTACTTTTGCTGCATAACGAGTAGCATGCCCATATGGAGTGACCAGTTAAATCGCCAGAGTAGTTATTTTTAAATATAACAATTTTTTAGTGTTAACTTTAAATTAAGGTTTAGATTTTGACTTTCGGTGGCTCAAAGTACCTATCAAACCGAAATGTTGTTAAATATGATTTACTTAGAATAAAATGAATCACAGATGGATCGCACTTTCCTGAATATGGAACAATCCATTTCATGAAAATACTACGAACACAATTTAACTCTCATTCGAACTTCTCTATCTTGATTGAAAATCGATCATCCGATTTTGAAGTCTAAATAGAGAACATTGCGATCCCATACCCTTGCAACTATTGTGATTAACGTTTCGACGGGAAAGTCCGACGATTCGTGCGAATGATTCAACAGACCTGCCAATTTCGAGATTCTAGTCCGTATAGGTTTTGGCATTCTACTCAATAGACAGGTTGAGCGTCTAAAATCGATGATAAATGGTACCGTCTCCGACTATGAAACCACTTTTCATATTCCAAAATTCTAAAATTAATCAACATCGATAATTTTAGAACAAAAAAAAAATCATCGCGATTATGATCCAATATTCAATGAAGTCACAAATTATGACGTCAAACTCGTACGTCATCGATACTGAAATTTACCATGTCACACAGTAATCAATTCGAAATTAGAATGAATATTTTATATACGTACTAATGTACCGGTTTATGATTTTACATAAAGGGCAAAGACATTTAATATTTATCTTAGATTACCAAATAAGTCATATTTCATAAAAAGGAAAAAGTTTGGTCAATTTTTGAAGTTCTTTTCTCCCAACAAGTGATTGTTTTGAAACTGTAAATTTGACTAATAATCAGTTTCGTTTTAAAGAAGTTTAAGAGTACTACATATCAAGCGTGGGCGATTGATGGACCGCGCTTGTAAGCGCGTTCCATCTATCGCCCAAAGCTTGATTCAGAAATGTTTATTGTCGACCATGGTGTTACAAACTCTTACACTGAAATGAAGTTGCTTATTGGAATGTTTAATTTAGATATATGTGTTTGTTTAAATGTGTCATTTTGACGCTCCTGTAAGATGTGCAGACTGTGTCTGTGAAATTTATTTGTCCGGTCATATTTTGCCGCCATTTTTTTACAATCACGCAATTGAGTGGACCATCAAGAAAGACAATATAGTCGAGTCCCTCTATAGACGAAGAAGTTCAGATTAGGGTGGAAAGACAAACTTTTCGATTTGGCCGGGTCTATTCAAGATATTAGCCTGCACCTTGGGCTGAATGGCGGACATGAAATAACGAGCAAAAGACTTGAATTCCGAAGCTTTGAACCACGATTGAATAAATATCAGAATATTCAAATCCCTCTTTAGGCGAAAAACAGGCGTATTTACATATAGAAATCGTTAAGCAAATCTCGCCTATTTGAGGTGTATAGATAGCAGGGTTATGCATATGTTATTATCGACGATAAACGATTTGGGTATATTGGTGCCTATGTTTGTTAACTCTTCTCCGAGAAAGGTTTCTTCCCAAATACTTTGCAAAATATGCCATAAACATCTGAATATCCCTGTAAAATATTTGAATATCCCAGTAATTATTCATGCGCGTTTTCTGTGATTTGTCAAGACAACG